>JAQPPZ010009737.1:0-24179 GCA_028583015.1 Wollemia nobilis | reverse complement strand
ATTTTCCACCAATATGCCTAGTAGTGTGATGTGTCCCCACGATATGCCAGCCAGCATTCATGACATAAACGTAATATTAAATGTACATTAAAACCAATATGTTTTGGTCATCTTGTGTTTATATATCATGAGTGTGGTTTGATGGGAGAAAACTTTAAGAACTATGTCCCTCTTGGGTGTGGTAGCATGTTTCTTATGATATCCTTATGCACTGGTCCCACACGAGCGATGCCTAAGATGGTATTTACGAGGATCATGATGTGGCCAAGGTTATGTCCACATCGCGTTCTCGATAGACATTATACTTCATTTCATTTATTTTAAGAACCTCAACATTATTGGTCTTTTATTCCTGTAATGAATGAACATCATCCGTGATTGTCGCTACACATTATCGTCGATGTCAAGCCTGATCCACGAAGTCTCACCCCATGATCTCCCGCTTGTTATCAGTGCTTCTCACATTCGATAGCGACACAAACATCCTTGTGCTCTATTGTTATTTAAAATTTCCCAACGTGCCTGTAGACACTACCGTCTGGTCCATGAGATGAAAACTTCTACGCCCTGTAGAATTCCCAATATACTCTCGGTCAGCGCTTTGTTGTTATCACTTTTGAATATCTTATAAACCCTTGACACATCCTCATTGGATTTTAAAACTATCACCTGCCACATCATCTATACAACCTTCGTTGTTATTGCTGGCTGTCGTGTGCTTGCCGTTATCTGCAAACACCGCTTCAAATTATGTAGTCTACACTAGAACTTCGTCATCTCTAATAAAATGCCACTCTTAGTGATCGTCGATTACATCGAATGCTCAGACCCATCATCAAGGTATCCACTTCTGTCATTTCATACTGTACTAGCCATTCGACGTTTGGTTCGTCCAAGCTGGGGAAGCTATCGTCTCTAATGCCGCCACACAGGCTCGTCACTGGCCAATAAAACTTCACCAAACTACCCTCATGTCCTCTATGTCAGGAGTCCATGTTGTGTCATCGAGGGAATCACGTGAGCTATTATCCCTGTGTCTTTTCTTTGGTTGAGTCATGCTTTGCTATCTCTGTCTGTCATTTGACCTCCGTCATGGTCTCCTAATCGTATTGAGACCAATCTCAAACTTCGCACTCCACCATCCAATGCTTAGATGTGCCATCCTCAGTATTTTTCCTTATGACATGATTCGTCCATGAAATGTTACCGTCGTTCGAGTCATGCGATGGGATCCAACCATCTTGCCATGTCCGCTCGCACTGTACCTGCATAAACCACCATACAAATGCAATTATAAACAAACATCCTTAGTAGCATAGTAATTGATCATAAAGGTAGAAGCCCCAATAACCATATGCATAAGACCACTAAAGACCTCTTATTCAAATCGATATTTTATGCTTCTTTTTATTTTTACTATATATATAGTTATGTATGTTATATGTAATATATATATACATAACAATATATATTTTATTATTTGTTTTTAATATTATTTTTATATGTATTTTTTTTATGTTTTAAATGATTTTATTTACTTTTTATCTTTTTATCATTTTTTAATATTAATATATATAAGACTATATATATATATATTAATAATTATTATTATTTTATTTATTTATTTTTTCTTCGTAATGAAATCATTAAGAGAACAATTCTTTTTTATGAGTCAAATTATCATAAATATGTTTTGAAATAAGTTCAATACCTTTGACCCATGAAGGCATATAAGTCCGAGATTCGCTAACTTATATTATAACAACCCATATCAAATCACAAACATGGAGAACATGAAGACTTTATCACTGGCTCTTTTCCTTTCTTATGAAAGGCCTTTTGTAGAATCTTGGAGTTATGCGACCCTCAAAATATTGACTCTCAATAACAACCATCGGATGCAAACAAACCTCCAACAAAACACAAAAACATTCCAATGGGTAAGATCCCATGAAACTTGCCATTCGGCTAAGACCAAAGAACCCAAAACTCAAAAACCAAAAATTTAAAGTGGGTCCCCAAGCTTTGGGGCTAGTTGTGGAGCAGCCACAACAAATGGCGACTCTATTGGGAAATGCTCCTGAGCGTTTCGGGTGAGAACCCAACCTAAAAACATACAAAACCCAAAAACTAAAATTACGAGCATCAACAAATATACCAAGAATGAAAGTAGACCAAAAGACATGAACCATCAGAATTATTCAACATCAGCTCAGTGTGTGCAAAGAGATTCATTCCTTATCGTCTGAAACTTTTCAACATTCCATCGTCAGTTTCACATGGAGGCATATGAGAAGTTATGGATGATTTATGCAGGAGTGAATATAGGAAGAATGATGTATAATATGAACGACCTATTTTGCAAAGACTCAAACATTCTAGTACCATAAACAAACACACTAAAACTGTCTAACCCTCTTAGGACCAAATGTGTGTGCAATGAATTCATTTACCAGATCAAGAGGTCGGTTATGAACCGCTACCATCCAGAACCAATGTGTGCAAGTGGACTCAGAGCTTTGGGGAATCGGATTCTCAACCTAAGTATGATGAGAATTTGACCCTATCCTTACTACTCTGATATGAGTTCATTACCTCATCTTGACCAAAATAATTAAACCCATTATGGATGAAACCACAAGGCTAGCCTGTCCATGTGAGCGGTCAGAGGTCTCACTTTTAAATGAGACATGTCACCACGCATGAGCATACTCCACTGCCAATCAAGCATCTATAGCCCCGATGGAGGTTAGCCCCATAGTCCATGATTTGGATTTTGATTTCTTGAATCTTGGGGATGACTACCCATCCTTCTGAGGGGACATGTAGTACAATCCTTACAACTCAATAACTGGTGGTGTGATGGAAGTGAATGGTGAAAGTTTTGCTTTAAATTTCTTGAATCTTGGGGATGACTACCCATCCTTCTGAGGGGACATGTAGTACGATCCTTACGACCCAATAGTCCATGGTGTGATGGAGGCAGAATCAGAGCTTTGGGGAATCAGATTCTCAACCTAAGTATGATGAGAATTTGACCCTATCCTTACTACTCTGATTTTGGGTTTTCAAGTATTGTGGAAGTGGTGAAAACCACTATTTTATGGACTATGTCGCATGATAGGACCGACAAGAATGACTCTTTTCACCTCGCACTTTCTCCCAAGTATGGTTTTGACCATTTTACCCAAGATGCTTTTAACATGTGCAAATTGTGTTTGGTTCAAGATGGTTTCGACATCAGTTCCCAATCTCAAGATCTTCTTAGTGTATATTGTGCAATGATCCTAAGAGAATTTGACATGTTTTCGGTGATTGCCTTTGAAATGTAGATGCAAGTGAGATGCAATGCAAGGTGGAAGGTACCATGAAATGAAGTTGAATGAGATGGAGCACGCAAAATATTTTACCCTAATTTACAAAATTGACAACTTCCTGCATCACAAGTTTCAAACGATATACTTTAATATGTTTGTGATAATTGTGGAGCCTTCTGCAATACAATTCTGATGTTTCACATTCTCTTGGTCTTAGTGAACATTCATAAGGACATAAACTGACATCTTCACAAGAACACACCGTAAACCCAAAACTAAAATAAATGACAACAAAACACCACACATCCAAAACCCAAAACCAATCAAAACCAACACATTCAAACTATGTACAAAAGACTGGAAATCAACACAAAATCAGAAGTGAATGAATACAAACATACAACTAAACTCAACATTCTTAAAACACGAGCATATTTACATATAATACAAGACTCTACCCCTTTCAGGCCTGGAAGTAGTGCTTTAGATGCAGCCCGTTAACAGGCAAAGCCAAATCGTTCCCATCCAAGGTTTTTAGTCGAAAACTATTCTCACCTAGGACTTCAAAAATTTGATATGGACCCAACCATAAACAATCAAAATTTTCATGATCTCCTTTCTTTTCATGTCTTTTATCCCACAACAAAACTAGGTCTGAAATTTTAAATGTTTTTATTTTAGACCTCTTATCAAACCATATTTTTACTACATCTTGATGTTTGCTGAAATGAAGCATAGCCTCATCTCTTTTCTCATCAAGATGCATTAACTGCGTCAACCTAGCTTCAAGTTTATCATTAGTTCCAACATACTCTTTCATGAAGTGCAATGTTTGTAACCTTAAATTTATGGGAAATATGGGATCCTGCCCATAGACTAAATGATACGGAGATGTTCCTATTGATTCTTTGGTTCTGATCCTATCAGCCCAAAGGGTAAACTTTAACTTGCTATGCCAATCCCTAGGGTTCTTTTCAAGTAACCTTTTTATTACACACAACAAGTTCTTGTTAGAGGATTCCGCTAAACCATTACCTTGTGGATAATAATTTGAGGAGAATTTCAAGCTTACCATATTATCATATGCCCAATTTGCAAACTCCAAAGAAGAAAAGGCAGAGCCATTATCACTTACAATTGCGTTGGGCATTCCAAAATGAGTAACAATGTTATCCTCTAAAAACTTAATGACAACCTCTGAAGTGGCATGCTTAGTAGGAATAGCTTCGGTCCACCTTGTGCAGTAGTCTATGGTAGTAAGGATATATTTATGGGAATCGGATGAGTTGGGATTGATAATCCCAACAAAATCTAATCCCCATTGTGCAAAAGGTCTTGCCTCTACCACAGATTGTAGTGGCATTGCAACATTTCTTTCTCTATTGGCCGCCACTTGGCATATGTGGCATGATCTCACATGAGCATGTGCATCCTTGAACAGATGGGGCCAATAGTATCCAGCCCTTAGGATTTGATGGGCTGTCGCATTGGCTGACCCATGTCCCGTTCCATACTTACCATGGAAATCCTTAAGTACTTGGGTCGCTTCTTCTTGATTAACACAACGAAGGTAAATCCCTTCGTGGTTCTTCCTGTACAAAACACCAGATTTAATCAAAAAATTCATAGATTTCAAATGCAAAGCTCTACGTTGAGTGGAATTTAAATGTAATGGACACTTACCATGCAACAAGAAATATGCAATGTCAACATACCATTCATCTTTGGTTATGTCATCTACCTCGTAATGTTGGCATGATATCAATGGATCAATTTATGCAATTGCCTTGACCAAACCTTGTCCATGAACTATTTTCATGGGTCGGATTTCCAAATCGAATTCTTGAAGGGTCAAAATCCATTTTCCCCATCTTTCACCTAGTTCATTTTGCAAAAACATAGACTTAACGATCGGGTCAGGAACTACCGCAAAAACTTTACTGTGAACTAGATAATGCCTGAATTTCTTGATGGTCTTGAATAGGGCATACATTTGTTTATCCAAGATAGAATATCTCAGCTTTGCATCCTTCAATGGAGCACTCAAGAAGGCTATGGGATTTTCAATGCTACCCTCGCTCTTTTGGGTTAAGACACTCGCAAAAGAATGATCTGAAGCAAAAGTATAGACATAGAAAGGCTTAGAATAATCTGGACTAATTAAAATAGGGGCTTTAGAGATAGCATCCTTGATGCTTTTGAAAGCTTCCCTATTTTCATTTGTCCATTTGATCTGAACATCCTTCTTTAACATGTCATTCAAAGGCTTGGCAATCTCGACAAAACCTGAAATAAATTTTCTCACAAAGTTAATCTTACCGAAAAAGGATCTTAACTCTTTCTTGCTATTAGGTGGAGGAATGGCTAGTATAGCTGAGATTATTTTTGGATCAATAGCAATCCCATCCTTGGAAATGACATGTCCTAATAACTTACCTTCTGTTACTCCAAAGATGCATTTTTTTGGATTAAGGGAGATCCCATGTTCCCTACATCTTTGAAGTACTTTTCTCAAGTCCTTGACATGATCTTCCCTTTTCTTAGAGAAGACAGGAATGTCATCAACGTAAACAATGATACACTTACCAATGAGCCCTTTGAATGCAAAATCCATGGCTCGTTGGAAAGTTGCACCTGCATTCAATAATCCAAATGACATCCTCCTATATGCGAATGTTCCCCACTTCGTTGTGAAGGTTGTCTTCATTCTATCATTTGGATGAATTAGAATTTGATTATATCCTGAATAACCATCCAAGAATGACATCATTTCTGACCCATTTACCTTTTGAAGAATCTCATCGATAGTGGGTAATGGGTAATTATCCTTTTGGCAAGCCTTATTCAGATTCTTGAAATCTATGCACAACCTTATCTCTCCATTCTTCTTTCTTACCGGGACAAGATTGGCCACCCATGTGGAATGTCTAATAGGAAAGATGATTTTTGCTTCTAGCAATCTCTTCACCTCTTTCTCTATTAGTGGCTCTAAAATTGGGTTGACCATTCTTTGTCTCTGTCTGAAAGGCTTGGAGTCGAGTTTTAATGGAATCGTATGCATTATCACATTTTGATCATAAGTTTTCAAATCCTTATAGCTCCATGCTATGCAATCGATGTATTCCTTTAATGCATGAGTGATAGACTCCCTTTCTTGCCTTGTACATGCCTTAGCAATAAATACCTCTCGTGGATTTTTTGCACTCCCTAAATTGATTAAATCACAAGATTCTTTAGGGGGTGGTACCTTTCTTCCTCTTTTCACTTGGTATCCAATGTCAAATATTTTCTCTAATGAAGCCATACCATTCGGCATATCATTCCACACTCTGGTTGCTTCGCATTGCAATTCCGTTTCTTCTTGCCCTCTCTTGTCTTCATCTATTACCTGATTTTCAAAAATGCCAGAATTAGTGATAAAATTGAACACATGTCTGTCACTATCGAATACTTGAAAATTAGTAACATTATCTGGTATCGAAGGGCAAGGCACTAATTCGATTGAGAATTTCTTGCACTTTTTATGGTCCACAGGTTTAAGCATACTTGCGGCTACAACTAAAGAATCTGCCATGCGATTATTTTTCCTAGAGATAAGGGATATATTGAATGCATCAAATTCATCTATCAAATCCTTAACTCTGGTTTTGTAAAGGCTTAATATTTTATCCCGACAAGTATATTGCCCTTTAACTTGTTTAACCACCAACTCCGAATCTCCCAACACTTTGAGACATTTTACCTTCTTCCTTAGGGCAAATTGAAGTCCAAAAATAAGGGCTTCATATTCTACCACGTTGTTGGTGGCTAGAAACTGTAATCTATAGGCAACAAGTAGAGGTTTGCTACCGGGACATGTAAGTTCGATACCAGCTCCAACACCTTGTTTTGACTTAGATCCATCAAATATTAGAGTCCAAACCAAATTATCCTCTTCCAAAGTGTTACAAGAAAAATTCTCTTTTTGAGGTTCTTCGGTAGCTTCTTCTATGTCCAAGCTGTAGGCCCCTAACTCAGTTTCGATATATTGGATTTCGTTGGGTTTGTTGTATTCAGTTATCATCTCCTTGAGTCTAGGTTCACTATCCACCCGAATTTGATTTGCTACTCCTCTCCAAGGTAACCACATATGGGAAGAATCTGTTACAATATACCCATTCAGATTTTTACTCCAATCTCTTCCCAATACCATTCCATACTTGGTAGGAATATTAAGCACCAATATATCTATGTGATGTTGAACCCTAGGTTCTGAGTTAATCTGAATAAGGACATCATTTAGACTTCCAACCACATCCATAATAGATCTATCCAATTGCACCACCTTACTCTTAGAAGGGATTGGTGTGAGTCCTAACTTTTGGCAAACTTCCAGGGACATGATGTTGGTCGAAGCACCTGAATCTATCAGACAATTGTGTAAATTTTTGCCTGTGATTCTAATGGTTATGAGAAAGGGAGGTACTTCTCGTCTTTCCCTTTTTAGAACCAGTTGAGACTCAACACCATTGGCTTCATGGGCTTGACTAGGTGGGTTTTTTGGTGAACCTATCTCATGACCCAAAAGTTTAGCTACTTCGAACAATGAGATATTAGCCTTATTTTTCTTCATGTCTTCTTCTAAGTCATAAGTGAGTTTTTTTGAAATCATTCCCTTTTTCACCAGCTTGGACATCTCTACAATCGGTGGAGGAGGTGGATTAACCTCACCTTTTGTATCAGGAGGAAGTAATGGGTTGTTTGGAGGAGTAGAGGAAGTTTTGGGATCCTTAGAGCTTCTTGTATAATATCGATGATTTCCTTTCCCAAAATGTCTAGTGGCTTGGACTTCCAAAGTCTCTTCATCTTCTTCTCCTAAGACCTCAACATCCTCCTCTTCCTCACTTTCTTGGATGTGGACAACTTCAGTTAACAAAGTCTCTTGCTTCCCTTGGCAACAATGGGGCAATTCATCATCACAGGGTTCTAACTCACCGTAATCTTTCAAAACATCTGCCTGATTGGCTATTGGGTTGGGTACACGCCCATTATTGGGATGAGTGTTGTATGGCCCCTTTCCTCTATGGTTGTGAGGTCGGTTATGTTCGAAGGATTGTGCCAGACTTTTATTCATGTTTCCCATATTGATTGTCAACTTGGCCATTTGTTCTTCCAACTTATCCATCCTGGCTTCAGGCCCTTGCGGTTGGGGCACTATGATTCTAGGTCCAAATGCCTTTCCTACATTAGCCACTTCTAGAATAGGCACAATGGCTTGACTCTGAGTATTTTGGTTCCATCCAGGATTCACACTTTGAAGCGGTGTGATCGAAGGATAAGTCGTTGGGCTTTGGGTATTAATTGCATTGAATCTAGGCATGGTCAACTGATTGTTAAGCATGTTGAACCCTGGCATGGTCATCTGATTGTTTGGCAACATGGCTGGTGGTGGAATGGATGTGTTAGGCAAAGCAAGAAATGGTGAATACGCTTGCGTCAATGGACCCGATTGTTGGAAATTGTTCATTATTGGGACTTGTGGTGCCATTACCTGATTCATCATGGCGAATTGACTGTATGGACCATATTGTCCCATCCTAGGCCATTGAGATAACCCCCCTCCTAGTGAGTTCATTTGTTGCTCAAGGGTCATGGTTTCGGCATAAGCCAAGGCAAGGGTTGTGACCTGAGCATTTCTTCTAGCAAACAAGGATGTTACCGGATCTAAAGCTCCAAAATATAATTGAAGGGCCACAATGGCATCTACCATGAAGTGGCGAGTTACATTCATGTATAGCTTTTGGAACCTAGCATTGAACGTCCTAATAGGCTCGTTGGGTAACCATTTACAGGACACAAACAGATTATAGATGATGGAAGGATCTAGCAACAATCAAAATTGGCTAATGAAGGCAACTTCCAATTGGGCCCATGAAGTAATGGACCTTACGGGTAGATTTTTGTACCACTCATTAGCCACATGGTCCAAACTATTAGGAAATACTCGACATGCAACGTCTTCATGAGTGACCCCATGTCTAAACATGTAGTCTTTGTAGATTTGGACATGCTCTTCAGTGGTAATGGGACCATCATGTATGAACTTGGGTAGCGATATTTCAATATGCCTAGGCAAGTCATGGACATCCCTAGGTATATTCAAGGGAGAGCTTTGCACACCACACCAAAGAGCGGGTTGTTGTTGTTGTTGGGCCATGTTATGCAATGGTAGCGACCCTACGAGAATAGTAGAAACTATTGAAGTGATGGGGATAGATACACTTGGTGTGGCTGTCGCAATGGAAACAATGGGTGGAGACCCACTAGGTGTACTTGAACCTAAAGGTGACCCTAGATCAAGTATGCTAGGTGGGATTTCGATCTCTTGAGTTTTGTTTTTTGGTTTCTGTTAGAGTTAAAGTGCACTATGCCTTCACCTTGACACTTGTCAATTTCACTTGACAAGTGTCATGTGTTGAATATAGGCTTATGCCTATATATTGTAACCTATTTTTATCAATAATCAATCCCATAAGTTTTCCCTCCTTACATTTGGTATCAGAGCAGGTTTCCTCTCCTGCCTATGAAACCCTTAAGGGGGGATTTCCCTCATGGAAATCCTCCCTCCTCCCCTCATTTTCTCTTCAATTTTTTTTATTTTCCCTCATTTTTTTTCAAAATAGGGAGTATGCTCTTCATCTTTGATGGGGATTTTTTTTCCCCCAAATATTTTTTTGATCCCGTTCTACCCACATTTTCGACTCATGAAATTTTTGTTTGGATTTCTTCAGTCACTTTTTCTGCCATTCGCAAGCTTGATGTTGGTGACGTTATCAACCCGGCCTCCCATATCTGACCATTCAAAGTCTTGATGCGGTCGGAGCAGGACATGCAACAGCTTTGAATTCCTCGGTTGATGGGGTAGCTATTTCTCGGCTATGGTGTCGAGGTTGTTTAGCTATGAATAATGCTGGTAATGTGCCTATTGTTGTGCGGTGTTGAGCAACATGGATCCGCAGCTAACTACTATCTTGTGGGGTCGGTTTGTTAATCCTTGGGGGACTCATTTGTCAAGCAATTTGTTGTGTCTTTCTTCGAGATCTCTTCTAAACTATTTTTAACGATGGATGAGGTATGCGTGATTTTCATGCCTAAGGGATCTCGGTTAAGCTCATGCGGGGCGGGTTCAATCCCATGGGCCGCAGGGGTGATTTGGGACATATTTTGCTCGGGGCGTTATTTTTTGTGGTATATTCTTCTTGGGACTCGACTTGGACTTTTTTGTCTTGTAGGGTTTAATTTCATTGGATTTTTGGGCCTTGGAGGAGCAAATCGCTTTGGTGGCTTGCTCCGGGGCTCGTGCTTTTATCACCTCATCATTGCTCTCTCCAGCATCTTTCTCGACTCTTCAATTTTTATCATTGCCCCGAAGATTACGTGTCTTGCCTTGCATTTGCTTTTCGGTTTTGGAACATTTGGACATTTTTCATTTCTTTTTTGTTGGAATTGTTGTGTCTCGTGTTTCTTTGGCAGTCAATCATGGCTTCTTTCGCAGGTGGGCGTGTCTTCGGTGTTTTTGGGTTGGGTGTACATGTCCGAACATGTTTTTGGCTAATTCAGGTCCATTCTAGCTTGCGTTATGCGCTCGCTCACTAGTCTCCCCTTTCTTCTCGACATTAATAATGGATGCATGTTTTTGGGTTTTTGGGTGGTGGGCAGTCGTTCCCGCTTTTTTCTTCCGGTATGGGTGGGCTCAATACCATCCCGGTGCGCTTCGCTGCTCTTCTCCTTGCTGGCTCGGGGCGCTCTTGGGTCTTTTTCGTGCCTCGCCTGGCGTGCGCTCTTTGGTCCCGGCCTCGTCGGTCAACCCCTCCCTTCGCTTCCCATGAAATTGCCTCACCTCGGACCTCCTCCCCCTCCGCTAGAGCGCTCTGTAAGCCCTTTCCCGACTGATTTGGATTTCTTTGGCTTTGCATCCCTCCGTGCTGTGACTTTCTCCTTTTGATCTGCTCTCTCCTGTTTGTTGGGGTTGCGCCCTTGTCGTGGGCCCTGGTTTTCCTTGCCTTGAGCGCTCCTCGTGCTCGGCTCCTCTCTTTTTTCCACTTTTTTTTTCTTTCCCTATCCCTTCCCCATGCTTTTTTTTTCGTCAATACAATGTGTTTTTAGTGGCATTTTTTTTCATATCTATTTTAATTTTAAATTTTTTTCAATTATTGGCCTTTTGTTTGTCGTTGCTTCTTAAACTTATTGCCTTTTTTTCCCGTGGGTGTGTAATTCCTGCGAGGGAAATTTTAAGCCTATTTTTATTCCGCCTAAGAGCGATGCCGCCATTGAGTGATGTTTATTTTGCTGCCTAGAGAGGCATGCTGTTGTTTTTTCATTATGATGAAGGCCCCTTTGATAATGGAATATAGGGGTATTTATAGTCGTTGGAAACGGTTTTCCACGACGGATACAATGGTGGAGTCATAATGTAATTTTGAGGCTGTTTCAATTATATTTTTTAGCCTCAAATTTATTTTTTTACCTTGGAGTGCACTTTCGGTTGTACCCGACACTCCCAAGGTAATTTTATATGTGATCCTTGTACCTAGTGACCTTTTATATACACTTGGAGAATGCAACGGCTGGTTACCAATGCATTTCGATGGGATGACATGGTCACCATAAGGACACTTATACTAGGGACTACAGATAAAGACACCCTAGACTCTATCCGAGGTTGTTTTCGGATCTACTTCTGAAGACTACAGACGAAGACACTTCAGAAGATTCTCTTCTTTTCTTCGTCTCTCCTCCTATTTGGATCTATGGCTCATTTTATAGTATTGAGTGCATTTTCGGCATAGACCGACACTCTTATATGGCTCGTTTTTCCTTTCATTAGGTGCATTTTCAGCAAATACCGACACCTTCTAGATTGAGTTCAGCATGAGGAGGGATTTCATACTCATGGTGAATCTAGTCAGTGACCTATGAGAGGCAACATACTCTGAGGATGACCTACAAAGGCAACAGACCCAAAAGTGGCTGACCTTGAGGCACCCATGATGACCCCAAGGCACTTAGACGGTTGACCCAGTGGCAACAGACCTGTGGAAATGGCTGACCCTGAGGCAACAGACCAAGATGTATACATAGTGAATCTAGAATTATTCACAGTTGGAGATCCAAGAGCACAGATCACGAGCCTAGACCAAATCAGCAATAAGCAAGGATGATAGGTTGTTTTCGAGAAGTCAACATTAAGGGGGAATGTTACCTAATGTTGACTTGCTTTGTTTTTCTTTAGTTAGGATAGTGCACTTTAAGGGGGAATGTTAGAGTTAAAGTGCACTATGCCTTCACCTTGACACTTGTCAGTTTCACTTGACAAGTGTCATGTGTTGAATATAGGCTTATGCCTATATATTGTAACCTATTTTTATCAATAATTATCCCCTTCAGTTTTAAGTCCCAACGTTTCCTATAATTGGGAGTAAGACTTTGAAAGATAGTTTCTTCGGTAGTTTTAGACCTAGTAGCAATATGCTCAGATGGGTCCAGCTTGGGAAACTTAACTATCCTAACAAGGCTTCTCACAAACAACTCAAAATAAACCGAAATAATGTTGTACCTGCAAGCACAATAAGGTGGAAACAAAACTGACCACGTTAATCGTTAGTAAGATCTAAATCGCAAAGCAATAAAAAAGGCCCTCCTTCTAGCACCAAAATGTTGAGTGAATATTTTACCCTATTGCAAAATGATCACCACAAATAGAGTATTGAATTAGAAACTCTCTCTTGCAAAGAAATTAAATAAGACTCATTCATTTCTCCAAGGTTTTGGTAAGCAAACATTCTTGTAAAATAAAACATGTGTACCAGAATAACTCAAAACTTGCAAGTGATAGTTAACAAGGGGCCTTTACGGTTCCTTTCAAACATTGCTTAGTAATCACGACCTTCAAAACTTCCAAGGTGAAAAATATTGATTCCTTTTAGTGCTCTTGATATTAAAATAGTCTACCCTAAACCCCAATTAGTGGACTCTTTTATCTTCTAATTAGAAAGGTTCTAAATGCAAAAGTGCATGGAATAGTCCACTTCATTTTAGAATATGTGTCTTTAATGTGTGGTTCATTTTGAAGTTAGTGGATTCATTTTATCTTCATTGTAAATGCTCCACTATCCCTATGTCAGAATTTGGTGTTAGTAGAAGTTTGTAAGTTAGCATGTTAGTGTTCATTTGCTTTATCTGTCTTAGTGTAAATTTGGTGTTAGTAACCCTCCTAAACCAGTATTTTATTTGAAGATTAAATGGATGTATTTGGAGGTGAAGAAATTATGGATAAGGACCAGAATAGAAGCAAATGAATCAAAAATAAAAATAGGAAATTCTGGAAAATTGACCAGAATGAAAATGAAAATTGAACACAAATAGAAATTCTGGAAAGACCAGAATAGAAAACAAAAATTCTGGAAGGACCAGAATGAAAATGATACTTTGAAATGGAAAGTGAATTAATCTAACATGCTGGAAATAAACACAGAAAGAAGTTATCTACATGGTTAGCTAGAAAATAACATAGAAAAAAAAATATATATATATATATATATATATATGACATCCAATTTTGGTTAGCAAATCCCTCCCTGCAAAACCCCAAGTTAAGAGATAGATTCTAAGACAACCTGACCTAATAGACCTACAAAATAAGCACAATCCAATTAGACCAAGTGTGAGACTCAAAGGATAAAATGTATTTGCAATATATTTGACATTCACCTATTGTAACCCATTTAATGGCATAAACAAATAGATACAAGTCAAAAAAAATTGCAAAAAAGATACTCGATGAAAGTAGTAATCTTAGATGTATTCTCCTTGTAGTTTTGCTCACAAAGATTTCTTTTGCCAAATTGAAAGCCTTCTATTCCAAAAGAAAAATCCCTTTGGTTACAAAATTTCCAGCCCTATTACAATGGCCTCGTTGGGCTTTTAAAATATGCAAATATCCCTTCGTTTTGAATTCCCATATGTAATGATGTTAAAAATGTAAATAAAACAAAAGCAATTTGCCTTGTTTACATTTACCGATTTCTCCCATTTTTTTCATAAAAATTTCCTTTAAATCCTTATAGCTCCCTTTGGATGCATCTTATGGCACCCCAGGATCCCATCGACCACTGTGTCATCTCGCTCTGAATTTCCCATGCATCTCTTGACGTCTTCGTTCTACGAACGACAAAAGAAAGCAAATTTGCTTCTCCTCGAGATTATATTGAATGAATTTAGGGTTTACAAAGGGGTCTTTAGGGTTTTGACCCTGTCAATATTTTTTTTGCCTACACCTAAAACTGCTCCTGTAGCGTCCCTCTCATGAAATACCATGAAACTATCAAGAAGTTCATTGCATCTCTGCAAAATTGTAACTGATGCTATCACCTATTATAGTAGATTCTCTGTGCTCATATTACCTCTCTCAGTGCCCAACTGTCGGTGACGTATACTCGAAAACCCTTGCTGTCTACCATGAGTATGATTTTGACCTAACTTCTGTTGTCATTGACCAGTATAGTTGTATTTCCTCTATTTGTGATTTAAAAACTCCATCGTACATTGTTGTTAGCTTCACACGTGTGGTCGTCAATTTTGTATCCTCTCATCCAACGTGGACATCTTTGCTCCAAAATGACACCTACCCGTGCGTAATCCAATCTGCCATGCCCGACAATATTTTCACCATCGTCATTGTGATTTACCACGATTATCCACTATGACCTCCTTGTCATCAATATTTTTTGGGCGCTATCACATATCTTACATCAAAATTCCCTTCCTTAATTGCCACATCCGCCTTCCAAAGGAAACTCGCATTCTAACGCCGCTCTGGATTTGAATTCAAAAGAAAACCTGAGGCGCACTATGGGGTAAATCGGTTACATTTGACGTCGATTTTACCTGCCTAATTCCGCTATACTCATTGTCCAACCACTGTGAACCCTGTCACCTACGTAATCTGCTGCCTTATATGATTCTAGTGGGCACTGTATGTCTTTGTTCAAAATTCATTAACTGAACAAATTTTCCACCAATCTGCCTAGTAGTGTGATGTGTCCCCGCGATATACCTGCATTCATGACATAAACGTAAGATTAAATATACATTAAAATCAATATGCTTTGGTCATCTTGTGTTTATATATCATGAGTGTGGTTTGATGGGAGAAAAATTTAAGAACTGTGTCCCTCTTGGGCGTGATAGCATGTTTCTTATGATATCCTTGTGCACTGGTCCCACAAGAGCGATGCCTAAGATGGTATTTGCGAGGATCATGATGCAGCCAAAGTTATGTCCACGTCGCGTTATGGGTAGATGTTATACTTCCTTTCATTTATTTTAAGAACCTTAACATTATTAGAGTTTTTTATTCTTGTAATGAATGAACATCATCCCTGATTGTCGTTGCACATTGTTGTCGATGCCAATCCTGATCCACGAAGTCTCACCCCATGATATCCCACTTGTTATCAGTGCTTCTCACATTTGACAGTGACACAAATATCCTTGTGCTCTATTGTTGTCTAAAATTTCCTAATGTGCCTGTAGACGCTACCGTATGGTCCATGAGATGAAAACTTTTGTGCCCTGTAGATTCCCTAGCATACTCCCGATGAGCACATTTTTGTTATCACTTTCAAGAATCTTATAAACCCTTGACATGTACTCATTAGATTTTAAAATTGTCACCTACCACATCATCTATCCAATATTCATTGTTATTATTGTTGGTTGTCGTGTGCTTGTCGTTCTCTGCAAACACCATTTCAAATTACGTAGTCCACACTAGAACTTCCTCATCTCTAATAAAATGCTACTCTTAGTGATCATCGATTACATCAAATGCTTGGACCCATCATCGAGGTATCCACCTCTGTCCTTTCATACTGTACTAGCCATCCGATGTCCGATTCGTCCAAGCTAGGAAAACTGTCATCTCTAATGCCACCACACGGGCTCGTCGCTGGCCAATAAAACTTCACCAAACTACCCTCGTTTCCTCTATGTCAGACATCCATATTTTATCATCAAAGGAATCACATGAGCTATTCGCCCGATGTCTTTGCTTTGGTTGAGTCATGCTTGGCTGCCCCTGTATATCATTTGACTTTCGTCATGGTCTCGTCCTTGTATTGAGACCAATATCAAACTTCGCACTCCACCATCCAATGCTTAGATGTGACATCCTCAGTATTTTTCCTTATGACATGATTCGTCCATGAAATGTTACCGTCGTCCGAGTCATGCGATGGGATCCAACCATCTTGCCACGTCCGCTCGCACTGTACCTGCATAAACCACCATACAAATGCAATTATAAACAAACATCCTTAGTAGCATAGTAATTGATCATAAAGGTAGAAGCCCCAATAACCATATGCATAAGACCACTAAAGGCCTCTTACTGAAATCGATATTTTATGCTTCTTTTTATTTTTACTATATATATAGTTATGTATGTTATATGTAATATATATATACATAACAATATATATTTTATTATTTGTTTTTAATCTTATTTTTATTTATTTTTATATGTATTTTTTTTATGTTTTAAATGGTTTTATTTACTTTTTATCTTTTTATCATTTTTTTAATATTAATATATATAAGACTATATATATTAATATATATATATATATATATATTTAATTTATTTTTTTTCGTAATGAAATCATTAAGAGAATAATTCTTTTTTATGAGTCAAATTATCATAAATATGTTTTGAAATAAGTTCAATACCTTTGACCCATGAAGGCATATAAGTCTGAGATTTGCTAACTTATATTATAACAACCCATATCAAATCACAAACATGGAGAACATGAAGACTTTATCACTGGCTCTTTTCCTTTCTTATGAAAGGTATTTTCATTGGTCTATGGAGCCAAAGCAATCATGCATCTTGAGCTCGAGATACCCTCCTTATGAATTTATTTGCAGGAATTCATAGATGATGACAGTGCTAGACAAGCATGTCTTGACCAACTCATACTTTTTGAATGGGTGATTCAATTATTTAGAGCATTTATGAGTATATCAAGACCACCTAAAGCATGCTTACAACACAAAATTTCATCTATGTGAATTCCAAGTAGGATATATTGTCCTTAAAAAGAACCAACAAAACACCAATGCATTACCGCATCTTCATGATAAATTCATGGCTAATTGGTTAGGTCCATATATTATTACGCAAAGAGTGGGTAACGGTACATATAGGCTTGCAAGTCTTGAGGGAGAGGAAGAACCCAAACCACTTAATGTTATACACTTGAGAGTATTTTTTGCATGATTTGATTTCTATATATGTATATATACATGGCTTATACACAAGAATATTTGCATACATTTCATTTGCATGCACACTTCACATAATATTTCATATTGCATTTCACAAAATTTCATGTCATACATTGCATTTACATCCACATTGCACGTATCATATTAGGGATCATTTATTAAATTCAAGGTTTTGAATTGGTCCAAATAAAATTATGTTGCCTTAATCAGGGACATCCTCACAATATCGTTCACAAAAGTCACTCATGTCATTCCATAAAGCCAATTTGTCATTTGTACAATTCCATCACACATTCACAAAGTCCTAGGTATTTTCAGTCACTCAAACACTCCTAGTGTTTTAAGAAAACTTCAAAATACATGTCAAGTTATTTTTAGGACCATTGCACATCTACACTAACAAAATCTTGAGTTTTAGAAATTGACTCCAAAACACTCTTGAACCAAGCATAATTTCACATAATTAAAACATCTTGTGTCAAATAGGGATAACACAATACTTGGTATGAACCTCAAAATGAAAAGGTCCATCCTTGTTTATCCCATCATGTAACATAGTCCATAATAATAGTGGTTTGCACCACTATCAAAGTTGCTTCAAATATAAAATATAGAGTAGTAAGGATAGGGTAAAATTCTCATCACACTTAGGTTGAGAATTCAATTCTCCAAAACCCTAAATCTTTTACATCACACACCACTGATCAGTAGATTGTAAAGATCATACTACATTTTTTATCAAAAGTTTAGGTAGTCATCCCCAAAATTCAAGAGATCAAAAACACAAATTGTGGACTATGGAGTTAGCCTCCACTGGAGCTATAGATGTTTGACTGACAGTGGAGTACGCTCACACGTGGCTACACATCTCTTTTAAAGAGACCTTTGACCATATACAAGGACAAGATAGCTTCTTGGTCTCATCTGTAACATGTTTACCCAATTTACTCAATATGAGTTAAAGAACTCACTTGCACACACATTGGTTCTTGATTACCTTGAGTCATTACCATGCTCATGATTTGGTAATTGAATTCACTGCACACACATTTGGTCCTAGAGGAATTAGGTAGTGTTAGTGAGTTTGTTTGATACCACTAGTAGGTCTGAGTCTCTACAAAATAATCATCTTCCATATCAACATCCATATCTTCTCCTATGTCAACATCCATGTCACTTCATGAGTCATTCATCCCATATGCCACCAAGTCTAGTGTCCCTAATTAAACAACAATGCTAAACATGTCCAAGCAAGATCTAAACTATGAATGATCATTAGAACACTTGCATTCTATACCTTACATTAATCATCCATACATTCCATCTTGCATTAATCATCCATAACATAGCATATGCATTCATCATAAAAATAAAACATGCATGTGATAAAAGCATTCCACACAAAACATTCACAAAAAAATATAACACAAAATTAAAATCCAAGTATATATATATATGTATAAATATCACATGTACAATGAGTGTAAAAAGGCTACATACAATGGAGCACCAAGGCTCATATACAAAAAGTGTATCTAAGAACTAGCTATGTCCTCCAAGAAGACCCATGTGACCTAGGGGGAGCCCTAGACATAGAACTACACCTAGAATCACTATGGCTAGCACCCTTAGAGATAGATGAGATTGGAGGATCAGGAAGTTGAATATGATGCTCCATCAACCTATCCTCTAATGCCTCAATATATCTATCTTGAGACCTAATATGTGTGATATTAATAGTATGTTGATGTTCCCTCTCTGCTAGCTCTACCTAGAGCATCATGATCCTCACCTCCTGCTTCATCATATGTCACTCCAACCATGCCAAATCCTCCTTACTATGATCTAGAGGCCCATCAAGAACCTCCTCTGCATCATCTCCATCTCCACCATCTCTTCCAATCTTGAGAGCCTACCTCACCACACCCTTAGTCCTACTTCTTCAACTATATGATCGAAGGCATTGCTATTTTTTAGGGGCCTCATGGGTCCTCTCATATCTAGCCTCATCTCTCTCCCCATCAACCACTCCATGAGGGGGTGCCCATGGTGGTTGAGCCACAAAATACACATCATACTCTACAGTAGTACCCACATCCTCTACATCTATAAGATCCATATCTTCATAATCCTCACATGCCACCCTTCATGACTTCATGTATGGTAGCACTATCTCATATCAATATATCCTATAGCGTGTTGGCTCATCAAGGATATCCTACCTCAACATAAACTATTAGGGTACTCAAGAGAAATGAAAATACTTAGCATCATTTGAATGTTTTCCAATCACCCACCTAGCCTGATGCACTCATCACAAGTGCTCTCCATCTCCCATACACAAGCAAGCCCATCATGACCTCCATATAAATTGGGTAGATTTCAATCCATCCCACAAATCCTGATACCATTGACTCATCCGCATAGGCTACCTTGGTTGTACCTCCTCAACCACTACCCACCTCCTAGCATAGGGCTACTTCCTACCCAAGTCTACCACTAGTAATCCCTCCAGTTGAATCACACTGAAGTGCTCCCAATCCTAACACTATAGTAACAAGTTGCACCTTAATCCCTTCCTCCCATGCTTCGTCAAGTCATACAACTCTCGATATACCTGCACCAATAAATTAGGAGCCCACACATACACCTACTATCTAGTGAGCATATCTCTCACTATCCCTATTAGGTTCCAAGGAAACTTTCACCCAATGCTATTTGGGGCCATGATGTTGGCCAACACAAACATAACTAATTCATAGATGGCATCCAACTCCTTGTCCACGTACATCGATAGGTAAGGTATATATCCACTCTCCACCCTAACACCCTATCATGCATCTCTAAACATATTCCTCATATTCATATTTTGGTTGAGCTTGACCTCAACTCGGATACCCTCCACCAACACCCTCTAAGGTCAAAATCACCTCTCCTATAGGGAGATGGAACATCCCCTTATTCACATCCCGTCTCTCCACAAAGGTAGAGAGGTACCCCTCTTTAGCCCTCACTACATCCACCTAGGCTACCTTTGCTAGATCCTTATCCTCTAGCAACTCCCACTCCTCACTCAATACCACCTTCATTATCCTGAGAATATACAACAAGAACCGATGTCAAGCCTCCAAAATATTAAGCTACAGCACAACACAAAACATTTATCAATAATTAAAAAAAAACATCACAAAGATATTTTGCACAATACACAATAATAAAAAGGAATTACCTTAGTAAAACGTACTCCAAATGCAACCTCAACCTCCACATCCACTCCCTCCACTGCCATAGCTTTCGTGCCAAAATCACTTTACCTCACCTCACTCCACTCTCCTAAACATAGTTTCTCCAACTCCCAAATGCACAAATGAGCTTGTTTTCTCATCCTGGAAGCTATTTATAGCTTCTTCAAGCACCTTGAGACACCCATGGGTATTTCTTGGTGCACTAAAGAACCCATGGGAATTTTTAGAATGCCCAAATATTGATGGGCATTTTTGAGTGCCAAAAGCGCCAACGGGTGTTTGGCATCAGTTTTGACAAAAAAGATAAAGTTTCAAAAATTAGTGGTTGTTTCCCATAAAATCACTTCATCTTACATCCAAGCATTCATTCCATAATTCCATCAGGTTTTGTGAAGATTCTAACTAATTTGGATGCATAATTTTTGTTTGTGACCACAAATTGCAAAACCACCTAACAAGTTACAAAAGCACCCCAAAATGGTCCAAATATTCACAAAACAATATTTATCATCATTCTCATCATTTAGAAATCATAATAACATTAGTTCACATCATCATTTACATCAAATAAAATTCAAGTGAATCTTGTATCTAGTGGATTTTTCTATATACTTGGTGATTGCAGCGATTTACGTCCATGCAATTCGGTAAGATGAAAAATCTACCATAAGTACACTTGGTCATTTTCATCACTACATATCTTCTTGTTCAAAATCATAATCATATTTTGTACTTCACATTTTGTGTGAAACCTTGCCAAGAATAATTTACACAAAAGCTATCATTGATGGCCTAGTTTGTGGGGCTTAAAACATGGACAAAATCAAACATCATAATTACATGTTTCCTTGACAGCCATCATTGTGAATGACCTTAACTATGGTGATTGGTTCCGATCATAGGAATTATTTGAAATCACTAGTTGGCCCTTTGAGGGTGACTCCTTTTATTTTCCTTTGCTTATTCATCATTGCATATCAATGATGATGGAAGGCATATTATTCAATAGCATCGAATCACCCCAAATTTGGGGCAACCACATTTTTATTTGGACTTTTCCATAATGGGATAAATATTACATGATCATGGGGCATTCACACTAGGAAAAATCTCTTCATCTGTTAGGGCAAAGACAAACACATTTTTCACCACATGCTTCACAAATATCTTCATCTATTGGGGTAAAAATAGATGCATATTTCACAAAACCCTTCATCTATTGGGGTAAAAATAGACACATTTCTCAAAAATCCCTTCATTTGTTGAGGCAAAAAAAGATGCATCATATCACATTTTTCACCACTCCTCTTCCCACCGTTAGGGCAAAAACAATATCACATATCACATCATCCATCATTCATTTGCATATATTTTTCAATTGGCTCATGAAATTCATCAGTAAACTCATTCACCAATTGAGAGGTAAGCTACATAAAACTCAAATTCTTTTATTCATTTATCTTCAAGCTTGTGTTTTGCATCCCAAGAGAAAGTTGCTTCTACACCTCACCCAAACAGATATCTTGTGTTTTTGCATCGCATTGTGTTTCACACAACACAATACAAAAAGGGGTATCTATAGATACCAAAACCTAGCCATTTGTTATCCATCCTATCTTTATCGCTATTTTTTCCCATTATTCATATATATTTATTATTATATATATATAAGTGAATTAATCCCAACCATACGATTTTACTTAATCTTAGCCATCTATCTACATAAATTCATGCCACACCCTAAATTTAATATCCACCCTTTTATGTGCTTTTATCTCAACCACATGATTAGTGTCATTGAAACCCTAGAATGCCCTAGGTTGGATTATAAATTGGAGCTATTTTTATGGCTCAACCCCTGAATCCTAATAATATCTTTGAGTTTTTGGAGTGCCTAAGTATTTTGCCTAAGTTCTAAAATTCTCTGAGTGACCTAAGTGCTCTAAGCACTTCTACCTCTATCTTCACTCGTTGTAACCCCTGCAGCCATTGCCCTTCATTTTCTCTCACCAGATCTGCTTTTGTAAAACCCTTCCTCAGCCATCGAATACCTTTGGGTACTTTTTATCATCGATGAGCACCTTTGGCTGCTTCCCCTATTTCACAAAGTGCTTCTAGGTGCCTCCCTACCAATTTCAAGCACCCACAAACATTTTTTGCAGCTACCAAGTACCCACGGGTATTTTATATAAGGATTCTAAGGACCTCCTAGCCTTCGAGTGATGTTAGGGCATCGTCACATTGATTCACTACAACAAATATCATAGATCAAAAGATAACAAGTACATAAGGTAAAATTATTATTTGTTATTTCAATTACGCACTTTTATTTATATTCATTTTATTTACATTAAATAGTTAAGATTTTACTATTTCTTATAGAGGGCCTCACATTATGGAGCTCTCATAGGTATTACTAATTTATTTTTTATGTCATTGTGTGTAGATCTAAAGGTGCTACATCAGTATTAGATAGTTGTTTAAGCTGGAGTGGCTCAACATCGGATACCAAGAAGCCCACTCAATTCTGTTGGGAGCAAGGACGCGCCTGAAGACACCACCAACCTTATTTGTTAGGGTTTCAGAGAATCCTAACCATTGTAAATATATATCAAAAATAATTCAAATATCCTCATTGTAAGAATGGATTTTTTAGGCTCCCCCCATTAATATAAGATCATTAATTGTGTGCAATTTTGGGTTCTTTGTGTTTAATATATTTAACTTTGTTTGGTGTTGTGTCTTTGTATATTCACCTTGTAAATCGGGTTATTGTCAAACCAAGTTACCCTATAATTCTCCTCCACACTATTTTTTTTCCAATTTGTAGTCTTGTTTTTATGTTGAGGGATGTTTGTGAGTGTTGGGTGGGAATTTTCCCTCCTAGTCATCTGCCATCTCCTTTAAGGACTACGATTTGAGTAAGCCACCACCACTCCCAAGTAAGGGTATCTCCCTTCATGGTCATTTGTAACCACCATAGTAACCCTTATCTCTCTTTCTATCATAGTTTAGGCTACAAATGTGTGTGTGGTTACCTTAGACCTTTGTGGATATTTACCTCTGCTATGAGATTCATGGTTAAGTGCGAATAGTGGGCTTGGTGTTGTGCTTTGTTAGTGATTCATTTAATTATTTATGGAAACATTAATTTATTTAAATGAGAGTCTTCTTTAGTTACTTAATTTTAATGAAGTATTGAGAGAAACTTAAGAGGATTATTAAACATTAGTTTATTTATGAACTAAATCTTTAGGAATTTAATTTAATTATTTATGTATCTATTCTA
>JAQPPZ010009735.1:0-26941 GCA_028583015.1 Wollemia nobilis | reverse complement strand
AGCCAAGTATTTTCCACGATAGGAAAATTTAGAGTCGACCCCACAAAAACTTCAAAATGGTAAGTAGGATAAGAAGGTAAAGCATAAATGGAAGCATTCTAAATGACAAAAGAGAGGATTTTATTCAAGACATAATTTGGGTTTTGACTAGTGTTGGAAAAAGTCTATGGTTTCTTTACAACTAGATCTACCACAATAAATGATGAAGATAAAACTGCCACAACGCATTGATATGAATATTACTAAAAGTATTGGGCCATTGGATGAAAATATTAGGGATAGAGCATGGTTTAACCCAAGAAATGTGGAAAAAATCAAACAATTTATTGAGAATAGTAAATGAGAAAGGGCAATCAAGAAATAAATTATGAGGGGATTCCCAATAAGATAAGCATAGAAAACATATATTGGGAATGGGTAGGCCTCTTTTCAGTAGATTATCTAACCCAAGGTGGCAATTTTAGGAATCATGAGCTTAGGTCAAATAAGTCTAAAAGAAATTGAGGATTCATCATGGGGAAAGAGGAGCTGATAGGCAGTTTTAACAAAAAAATCTTTAGATTAAGTAAGTTTCTAAACCAGCTTATCATGAGGATTCCAAGAGGGTATGATAGAAGAGCTAAGAAGAAACTATAGCTCTCTAGCTTCCTCAATATGAGAAAGATAAAATATATGCTTCCATGTTCTCCTATTATCCTTAGAGCAGATGAAACTTGAGACTTTTGGACCAAGGGTGTTATTAGTATATACTTTGAGGATAGACAAATGGGGATTATTCGTAAGTATTTTGTTGATAAGCCATTTATCCTGCCAAAGTTTGATTTGATGCACATCCCCTAACCTTCATATAAGGCCACATTTAACGAGAGTTCTAATTTGCAGAATGGATTTCCATAAGCAATACCCTATTAGGGATGGGATAACATTGAATATATTAGTTCCCTATAGGTATTTATAGCAGACTATAGTGATCCATTCAGACTCAATATTTAAGATTAATCTCCAAGTATACTTTGCTAGAAGAGTTGGTTTTAAATGATGAATCCTTCTGAGGCCAGCCCCACCAAAATATTTTAGCCAATAGACTTTATTCTAGGAAACAATATGGAAATGATTTTTATTTTCGGAGCCTGACCATAGAAAAATCTTCCTAATTTATTCTATATTGTTATGTACCCCTATCGATATTTTAAATATAGACATGAAGTAGATAGAAATGCTCTGAAGGGAATCTTGTATCAAGGTAACTTTACTAGCTTGAGACAAAATATTACCTTTCCACCCTGCTAATTTCTTTTGTAGTATTTTAATCACATTGTTCCACATTGATGCATCAGGCTGACCCAAAACCAGGGAAAGCCCTAGATAATTAGCAGGGAATGATGATATAAGACATTCAAGGATGGTATAAATATTACTTTGTATCTGGATAGGCATATTTAGAAAATAGATTTTGCTTTTGTGGAAGTTGATCTTTTGCCCAACAACATCTTCATATAATAGTAAAATATACTTGATAACTCTGGCCTCGAAGATAGACACATTAGAAGAGATTATTGTGTCATCCATAAACTGTTGGTGAGAAACTGGTCTAGTTTTAGAGGCTACTTTTATTTCTAAAATAAGGTTAATATTACAAGATGCTTTTATGGTTCTATCCAAACCTTCAACAATAATTATTAATAGCAAGGGAGAGATAGGATCTCCTTGACGAATGCCTCTATTTCTTGGAAAATAACTAGCAGTGGATCCATTAACAAGAATTGAAAACCACAGAGTGGATATGCACCCTTTGATTAAATCAACCCAGTCATAATGAAATCTAAACTTCAAGAGAATTGACACAAGGAAATCCCAATTTAGTTAGTCATAAGCTTTATTCATGTCCAATTTTAGGATAAAAGTAGGTGTTTTGGACATGTGAATAGAATGAAGAGCTTCATGGATAGTAAAATATCCATAAAATAGGGATTTTCTGTGAACAAAACTTCCCTGAGAAGGATCAATAATGGAAGGAAAGATGTCTCTCATTATATTAGCAATAGGGGAGGATTTTGTAAACCACATTACATAAGCCTATAGGTAGGAAATCTGTCATGAATTTAGCATTTGAATATTTTGGAATGAGAGCAATGAAGGTTGAGTTGAATAATGGAGGGATATATTTTGGAGATTAAAACTCTCTAATAGTAGAACAAACATCATGACCCACAATATTCAAAAAGGTTTGGAAAAATCAAGGAGGAAATCCATCGGGGCTAGGGGCTTTGTCATAATGGTATTTTAGGAAAAATTATGGTCTATCATTAGTAGAGATATGCTTAGGCATTAAGACCAAAGTAGGATTAAATAATATGTTTGAATATTGAGCCTTCTCTTTGTATTGTTTTCTAGGAACACTAATAACATGAATAATTCATACTATATTTTGATCAAATTTGGGTACATTCTTATATTGGACATGGTTAGTGGTCCTTTATTCATGATTCGATATGGGATCCTTAGAAATTACCAAATATTGTTTGGAGGACGATGTTTTTTTGGGGTCACCAATGACAAGATCATCATTGATTAAATCTTGAAAAATATGTATAAGGTTCCAACACCTATTTATATGATGACCACTTGTATGATGGAAGGCACAATTTTCATCAACATTAAACCATGAAAGCTTCTTTATTTTAGGGTGTGCATCCTTTATAGGTGGTAATTCTAATATTTTAGTATTTAATAACTATTCAAGGACAAACATTAGAGATTGATGGATTTTATTTTAGGTTTTCTTGACATTTTGCTATTAGCTTTTGTAGAGATTAACCATATTAAAATTATTGGTTTCAACATTGTTAATGGGGATAAAGTATATCACTCTATTACCTACAACATCCTTATTCTTGTACTTCCATTTAGGATTAGGGGAGGAAAAATTTTCTTAATCCTTATTAGTCTTTAGTTTCTCTCTACATAAAAGGGTAGATTCCATTTGTTTATATGAGTCATCTCTAATATATATGTAAGTTGCTGTTGTGAATTACATATGAAAATATATAAGAGATAATTTTTGGGGAGAAGTGGATGGGATTTTTCTCACCATGGCTCACCATAAAGTTAGAAAGTTTGTAGAAGTCTCACCCTTAGACTATTTAAGTTGATAAAGCTCATCCATGGTACACTTTTTTGTAATATATACAAAGAATTGCTGGATAAATATTTCAATGTGTTCCTCAAATATTTTAAGTAAATGTAAGGGTATTTAAAATAATATTCTAACACTTCACCACCAAATATATTAGGAAATAATTATAAAATAAGTGCTTCATCATAGGCAACATCATGATAGACAAATTGAAAATTCCTATGGTAGCCAATTGGATCCTCTCCACCCTTGTATATGTAGAAATTAGGGGTTACAAAGTTATGAGTGTAAGTTTTGATAGCAAGAAAGTGGTCAAAAGGTTGATTGCAATAGTATTTATAACAATAATTTATATAGATGAGATTCCTTATCAGGAATCCAATTGTTATTTAAATTGAGATTTTTCTTGACCAATTGTTCTAAATTTAAATTTATGACTTGGTATGTATGATAAGTGATATTAAATGGATATTTAAATATATTTATTTATTTATATTATTGATTAATACTTCTTATACACATCCAACATGGGAATTGATCCCGAGTTACATCACCGATAATGCAAGTGGTATCCTTTTTGGTAGACCATACTCACGGGGATAATTATATGTGGTCGTGAACTAACAATTTTTTATTTTGATAATATGGAGATGTTGATACAAAAGGTAGGATAACATCATTTTCTCCCAACTACTTGGAAGAAATGGATTGGTGGAAGAAGTGTTGATAGGTTATTTGACTTTGGAAAGATTTATTTTTTATTAAGGTTTTATTTATAGATTTTTTTAAAGAAAAATAAGACATTTCAAAACTTCTTACGTTACCAAAAATAAATGTTTCTCTTTATGACACCCATTATCCCACCATTTTATACTCACCAAGAGAGATAACCCTCAAGGTTTGTATTTTAGTTTATTGAAAGGGTTCTTAATCTTCCTCCAATCGAGACAAACATTTTAATTATATTCTTGTTATCTTTATTAATGTGATCTAATCCAAGTAAACAATTTTAGGTGGTCTTTGTTAAAGTGTGATAAATTATTATTTTATTAAGGTAAGGTTCAAGCCAAAAGTATTTTAGGACCCACATGGTATTTCATGTTGAGTTGAGTTAACCAAAGGATTGTGGTAGTGAAAAAGGATTCAATATTTATTTCCACACCTTGGGATAAGAGCAAGTGGTTATACCCTCAATATTTATTTTTTTGAGGTATATTTCTTTGGTAAAACGGGTTCACCAAGAGTATTTATTGATGTACACTAAATCTATATTTTGTGTATAGATTGGAAAACACCTAAGGTTTGATTTTTGATTTCTAAAATGTAGTAGAGAAAATATGTAAACACATGTGAAAACAAGATCTTTAAACATATGTGAATTTTCATATCAAATGAGTGCAAGAAACTAGATATATTTTCTTTTACTTTTGAGGAAAAAGAGTAGCAAAAAAATAATAATAAAAGGCTATCCTAAGATACAAAACTATATGTCCTTTTATATTTTATTGCCTATGTGTAAACAAATATGAATATAATGTGAAAAAGGCAAGTATAATGAAATTCCTAAGTTTTAGATACCTCTTTGTTTAAATGCAAGCAATAAAGTAATATTTTTTTTTTTATTCATTTCTTTTTATCTCTTCACTTATTTTGCTTTCTAAAATAAATTTCATGTAAATAAAAATACATAATGCAAATTATATACCTTTTTCTCTTCATTTTCTATATGCAAAAAAAGAATATATGTAATATAATAAATATTTGACTACTTGTGCCCTCTTTAAAAAAAATGATGAAGGAGCTTTTAAAATCACTTAATTAATAAGATTAAATAACATATTACTTAACTATATGTTTGATCTAATATCTAAATGCAACTCATGTTATTTATATTTTTAAAATTTCATGAAGCTATATAATCCTATTTGATGCTACAAAAATTACTAATAGATCATAAATTGTCTATTCTAGATTGAGGATGGAATAAACATGATAACTTTACAACTATTTTAAATATCCTATAAAAATGGTGTAAAGCCACAAAAATTATGTCATAGAGCAAAAATGCTCTAGTAGTGCAAAAATTATTTGATACTACAAAACCACTATGACCATGCAAAAGCACTCCAACACTATAAAAATATTGTAACTATACAAAATAAAAAATGAGTTGATAATAGAAATTAAAAAATTAGTTGTTGAAATAAATGTCAATAAGAGAGGAAATGGATCAAATCCTAGGTCAAGATCTACCCCTATTGAAATACTTTGAATGATGATTGTCAAATGGAATGATCATGTGTCCAACTCTCCAATGATAATTTCACTAGCATACACTTGTAAGAATAAATTCCTTGCATCTCTTTAGGATAATTCCACTAGTGTATCCCCATAAAATTTGTTTTCCTTTTTAACATCCCCTAAATTCTCATTGCTTTGGAAATTCTACTAAGCACTACATGAGAGAAAACTAACGTGTATTATTCAATAATATGAGGTGTTTAGTTAGAGTAGTTGGATGACTTGATTGAGGTATCAACTTAGCTTGAATGGATTTAAATTACTTCATGATTGTTGCATGAGGTCTAATTGATTTCTAATTGGTAATTATGGTAAGATTCCACTTAATGCATGTAATTTTTGATTGACAATATATGGGATTGATGAAACTGATAGTGACTAGTAGTTGCATAGCCAAAACTAAAGTTTTGTTGGTACTTTTATAAATATACCATGAACTTACAAAAATGCTCTAACATTTTTGTAATGAAAAAGTATAGCATTTTTGTATAACAATGGTATTCAAAAAGGTCATTTTGAGTGGCCAAATATTTGTCAAACATGGTCATGTTTGTACTTGTTTGAAAGCTCTTGTTAAGCTCTTTCCAATAATACTAATTTTATAAAATTTAGAAGTTAGTTGGTTAAGCTTATAAATAAAAAATTTAATAATATCTTATACTTTTAATTTGGGAACAAGAAGGGATTTATGTTAAATTGGTCAAAAGGGGTAATTTGTGATGTGTCAAATAACCTAATCTATGTGTAAAGTTGAGTTTCTACAAATTCATATATGCAATAATAGTTGTTTTGAATCTAACATATATAAAAAAAATATCTGATACAAAAAAACAATTTTATTAAATAAAACCAATAGTCTATTCTATATTTGGTAGGCATTACAAACAAGGAGAGCTACTAAGCATCTTCATAAGTTGTTTTCTTATACCAATCATAAATATTGGAGAAAAAACACTTTGTGGAATGAACACATACAAGAATTTTCTTATTGATAGAAAAGATATGGAGATATAGAATAATAACTGTAAAAACAAAAAGGAAATTGAGAAAGTAAAGAAAAACTATGAAAATGAAATGACAATTATAAAAATAGAAAAATAACTTAGTAGTAAAGAAAAACTTACTATTAACATTTATTTTGTCATTCATGAGTGGATCATTCAACTTATGCAACATCTATAGCTAGATTATTTATATAATTGGATGACAAAAAATCTATTATACTAATTATTAGATTCAATGTGGCTACACCCTAGCCGCACATATAAAATTGTATTGTAAAATACTTTTATGTATTCTACTTTAAATTAATTGGAAAACGAAATTGAAAGAGAATTTTTATGCTTTCATAATGTTTAACTTAAGATTAAATTGATATTTAGCGAAAATACTAACTTTAATATTAATCTCAACCTAAAACCAAGTGTCCTAAGCATCTGTATATTTCCTTAAAATGGATGTTGAAGCAATGAGTATTATCTCAATATTGAAAAATCTTACATCTAATTCATAGCCTAACTCAAAAGGGTGCTAAAAAATTAGTTTTATAAAAAACTAAACAAACGAAGATCCTATATTTGAGTTCTAGTTGGTCCATAATTTTGATATAGTATGATATCCAAAATAAAAATTTGAAAAAGGTGGTTGTGACAAAACTAATTTAAAAGTTTGAAGAGGAAGTCATTAAATTATTAAGTGAAAATGGTTAGAGATAATAAGTAGCTTAAATATCTCAGTGGGGACAACACAATGGTTTGAGATTTGGCTCTTCTTTGTGATATCTAAATTTTAAACCGTAACATGAGTGAATGTGTGTAAAAGTAGGTGTGTTCATAAAAAAAATAAATAGCAAAAGAGAATAAAGAGTCGCCAAATAGTTCATATAAAAAAATGTAAAGTAGGTAATCTACATTATATTAAACAACAATATAGTTAATCTTGTATCTAATAATCTATCGTATTACATGTGGTTGTCATAGTAATTGATTACCCTATCAAACAAGTAGGTTGGATAAGATACGATAAAGACAGTTCTAATAAAGCAAGTTGCTTAACAAAAAGTTTGACAAGCAATCAAACATGATATTTAAACAATATGATGAAAACCAAATCATGTACATGTAGCAATATAATAAGATTTTTTTTTTTAAATAAATTAAAATATAGATAACTAAGCGTTAAAGGAGAGAAAGACAAAGAAAATCATAGGAAATCCGGATAATTAAACATTAAGGGAGTATATTGAATAAAATAATATTTAATGTAAAAAGCAACTACAAGAATTTTCTTAGTAAAATTAAAAAATAAAAATAAAAATTATTAATTACATTATATGAGTTAAATGATAGCAATGGGCATTTTATTGATTATGGAATTCAATAGAATAGTCAAATAGTAAAATTACAATGGCTCTATTTCTTTTCGGAGGACCTTCTATATGGACCTCCACATGTTGTCCATGATTACTGGGCAAGATCCAAAACGACATTCAATTCAAAGGCATGGTAAGGTTGAACTTAAAGAGTTTAAGAATAACCAAAGAATTTATAAAGGCACCAAGCAGGGAATCTATAGAAGTGACTTGAATTCCCACTAGAAAGATGTAATGAAAGTAGTAATGGAGGTCATCCGAGAAAGTCCTCTACAATTATCACTTGGCCTTTGTGAATCATTTTTCAGGATATTAATCCCTTCAACATCCCTCATTTTCTCTTCAATTTCCTCAATTATACGCTTACCACCTGTAAGGAAAAAATACAACAATATTTCTATCCATCAAGGCCTATTTAAAGTAATTTATACTTATGTCCTGGCTCATAGTCCTAAAGCCAACCCTAGTGTCCCTAGCCCAGCCAAACCTACGAGGTCCTCTGCTCGCCTTTCCCTAGCTGAAAGAAAGAGGAAAGCCATTGAGACGATCACTGAGCTGAAGGCGAGGAAACATATTAGTTTTGAAAGCGTAGAAGGGCCTGTAAGGAAGTCATTTCAGCTTTAAAATCAGGCAGCGAAACATAATATCATTGATATCAAAGTTGTTCTTTGGAGGTCAAAGTGGCCAGGAGTTTGATGGAGGCTGTGAAATTGAGGAGGTCGTAGCGGTCAAAAAATAGCCTAAGGAAACTGGTCAAGGCTATGCCAAGGACAAGGAAAGGATATCTGTTGAGGATTAACTTCCTCTTCTTCTTAATTTCTTCCTCTTTGGTTGCCCTGTGTGGAGCCTGGTCCTTTCTTTTTGTTTTATGTTCCCACGACTACCCTGCATGGAGCTTTTTCCTTTTTGCTTTAGAGGATTTTCCTATCAAGCAATGTTCTGTTCTCTTTCTTCCTCCCGTCTGAGGCTGCGGCATCATTTTTCCTTGCGCCCAATGTTGTTAATCTTTTCTGTATGACTGGTTTTGTATAAACATGATTAATTAATGCAATCCTCTAAATTATAAAAAATAAATAAAAAATTACACCCAAATCAAACATATAAAATTGTGTTATATAAAACTTTTATATATTAATTTTTTTATTAAATAAATATAAATTAAGAAATAATTTAAACACGTCCACAAAATTTGACAAATAAAATAGATTGACATTTTAGAATAAGTATTAACTCTATATATTAATTATATATTTGTCATGAAAGTAGTAATTCGCTTCTTCGAGACATCCGAAAAGCAAAATCTCTAGGTTTTATTCGAGTCATAGACAAGGATAGCTACTAGGTATTCCGGATAGCTACTAGGTATTCCGGACGCTACTTTTCCTGTAGCACTCGTAAAATCTAGTGATGGAGAAGTCGTAGTGAAGCATGGTTCATGAAGTTCAACGTTACGGCTCTCTATATTAAGCCGTGGTACATTAAACCTGATGTAAGCTGATAATGGATCGTGTCTAAACAAGTAACATGTATCAGACAACAAGAACGAACTCTCACATTGAAAATTATTTTTATAAAAATATTGTTTATTAATAAATATGTATTTAACTAAACATAGATTAATTAATATTAATGTACTATTACCCTTGAGCAAATTTCAATCTTTAATTTGAAATTTCAGAATCTTACGATCAAAGTACCTATGACCTTTGCTGTGAATACATATTTTTTTTAATGTTCTAGACTCTTGGTTTTTATTTTGTTGTTGAAGTCCAAATTAATTTTTTTGTAAACTCTCACAATGATATCATCGAAATGGTTTGAAATATTATCCAACTCCACAAACGTACTGATTAAATGATTTCAGACCAGATATACCAAAAATATCATTGTCGCTAGATGCGAATAAAAATGAATCAATGCCACGTCGAGTTGAGTCTATTTCCAATCACCCAAAGCTGCAACTTAGATATCGATACCATTTTGGTGTCTCATGGCAGTCATGCATGAATGTTAAATCTGCCAGACTCAAGAATCATGGTTATATAAGCCGAGAATAATGTCCACAGAAAAACATCAACCACTAAACACTTTCTCGCCGTATAACAGAAGAAAATATAAATAGGTAATGCAATTGGCGTGCGTATATTTTTCTTTTGCAAATTATTGTTTTCCAGTATTTTGAAATTTTATTCACTTTACGTCCTCTTCTACTGAAATAAATATAAAAAGGTGATGCAATTGGTGTGCATATTTTTCTTATACAAGTTACTGTGTTTTCAGTAATATATTCCTATGGTCCCGTGGGATATTTTAGGGCTTTGGATTTTTTTTGGGATTTTAGATTCAAACCACCATGAGGTGTGTGCGTATGTTAATGAGTTTGTGTAAAAAAAACATATTCTTATAAAGAATTTCTTTCCAAATTAATACCTTTGCTGTTAGTATAATTTTTATTTTCAAATTAATACTTGTGTTGTTCGTCTGTGACAATCTCACGTCAAATTCAATTGCTGCTACTATTAAAGAAGGAAAAAAGAAAATCATTATGTACACCAGCACAAAACTTGTGAATTTGCATTACTAACTACAATTCATGATATTTGTACGCTTCTTCGTTGGCAGTCTTCCTAGTAGAGGAACTATTTCTCTGCTTTTGCTTAGACCGGAGTAACAATAAAATGCCAAACTTGTAAAAGTGAGATTGACACAAGCCTGCCCCAATGTCGTGAAGACTTTTGCTAACATTCATGCGCGATCTTGAATACGGTACGATTCTCCACCGTAACATCAAAAATAACATATGAAAAGATCATGAAATTTGCAATGGACATCATGGCATTCTTTTTTGGTTCTCTGAAGTTTCCAACGATGGAAACACGACGTCATATGTAAATTCATAGTTTTCGAAAAGAATCACTCACTCATTCATGTGAAACTCTTGACGTCATATGTATAGCCTTAACTTCACGAGTCTTTAAATAAGAATAATGAGCGTCTCTGACAGCAACATCCACGAGTTAAATATAGTGGATCATATAAGGAAAAGCAAAGCAGGAATAGATCCATAAATAAGATCCCGATGTTTTGATTACATGCTGCTAGTTTTAGAAAACTTTATCTTCCGTGATGCATACTTCCAAAGAGATGAGTGCGGAGGGCCCGGATAATAAGGCGCTGTCTTAATCATTTCCATATTCACGTTTGATTTTTTTTATTGATAGAAAGGGTTTCAAAAGGGTCTTTAAACCTTGTACAACAACGAACTGAAAGAGTAACCAGACCCACCAAACCAACAGAGGCACGAGAGTTAAACCAAAGCATCAAAATTACAACTGAACAAAAAGAGAAGGGGAAAACAGGAAGCCAGACGAAAAAGAGACCACGAGAAGAAGCCCATCCGAAACCAAACGGAACAAAAAGACTTACAAAAGATACCAACTAGATTACTTTGGAGCAATACCACCAATGCTATCCTTCTCTATGGGGAGGATGACCTAAAAGGTCTTAGATTTACTAGCAATAATAGCCTTGGAGATCCGAATAGCATGATCGAGGCCGGTTAAGGCCTTTGATTGAGTCTAGAAGATGTTTTCGAACATTTTCGTGAGAATCTTTGAGGGATCGCATTTGAAAGTGGCCATCGCTTTCACGTCCACGAGGGATTGATCCAGCTCAGGGACTGTGCTTTCAGAGTTAAGCTGATCAAGGCTCTTTCTCTTCCTAACAGCACTCTGTGTGCTTCTACAATTGTAGGAGTTGTGGCTTTTCATCACAACATCAACCGCAAATAGGTCCTCCTTAATGCATATAAACGAGTTCGAATCTACCTTAGTGGTGATTTTCTACAGCATGTGGTCATAGATAATTAAGAGCATCCCTTGGTGCTTGATGTGTGAATCCTCCCTTTTTTGATAGTTCTCAATGGAAACCTCCACAGAGCAATGTAGATATTCAGGGATGTTGACCTATTTGACATCACAAAGAACATTGAGGAAAGCAAGATGGAGGTTTCTCAATGGTTCATCCACCTTATCAATCATGATGTATTGCATTATTGGAATCAAAGCCCTGCACCAAGGCTCTAGCAATTTCTTGCAGATGATGCCTTTGTTGTCTCTAGCTAATTTTTTCCTTCTATTCACAAAGTGTTTCAATTCATCTTGAATGATATGATTATCTCTATGGAGCTTGAAAACCTCATTGGGAAGCTTGGTGATCTCCACTAAAAGGTTGGCAGAAATGATGAACTTCATACCTTTGACCAAAACTTGGCCATTAACCCATGTGTTGGCAAAATATTTGATGATCACATCATCATGCCCTCTAAATTTCTTAAGGAAAGGAAGGAAGCCATAGTTGTGAATGATAGTTTTGATATAAACCTCAAGATTTAGAGTAACAGGTTCAATGATGGCCATTGTAGGTAAAGAATGGTAATTGTTGGTAGAGAAGGGCTCACTGAAAAAGACTTCATGTAGAGAAACTTTGAAGTGCCTGAGGGAAGTGACACCATTGGAATTAAAAGAAGGTTTTGAGTAATCACATGGGTGCTTAAACATGTTTTTATTCCAATGCTTTCTCGAGATGAAATTAGGATGGACTTTGGTGAGGAAAAACATAGGCTTGGTGGTGACTTGGAGGCAAGGATGTTTGTCCTTGATTGGGTGGCCTAGAGGGGAAACAACGAGGCTAGTACCCTACTTTGAAAGGATCAAAGACCCAAATGGCAAGGGATTCCAAGTCATAAGAGTCTTGATGCTGATAGGTTGAAGCATTGTGAATGGTGCTAGATTATTCAAAGGAAGGGCAGTGAGGTGCTTACTCTCAAAAATGTCACGGGTGCAAAGGTTAATGATTACCTGAGTGTTGATGGCTTTTTGCACTGGATTGAGAAATCCTATGTTGAGGTGATCAAGGTTGTAAGCATGAACGACCAAAAACCAGATGGAGGATTTGCTACGATGATGCTTTCTAGTTTGGTTTTTGGAGCTATGATCACAGGGAAATGAAGGGTGGATCTGCTGAGTTATATTACTAAGTTTTGCCATGGGATTATCATCTTCCCTATTTCCAATACTAGAATAGTGCCACCCATTTTTGAAACCCACTTTACAATAACCACCCCTATGCACCTAGTTGTTCAGCTTCGAGGATTGACCTTGGGTCTTAGTGTTGCTAACGTGGCCTATGGACGAATGAGTCAACTTCTTAATTATGGCTAAAAGACAATATATTTTGTAAACTATGACATGTAGTATGGATGTGGAAACTGCTATGTTAGAAGTGCTTTGCTTGGTAGAGTAACCCATAATCTTGTAAAAATAACCCTTAGGCACTGATTGAAGCTTGTATTTCACCATAGAGTAATTACAGTGTATAGACATTGGGATTGGAGGTGTTGGTTATGAGGTTATGGGGGAAGGCATTCCTTAAAACCTATATGGAGGTTTCACTAACACCCTTACTTGCTAGCCAATATGTCGCTTTGTTCCTCTCCCAGTATTGGTGTTGAATAACAATATCTATGTATCTAGTTATGAAAGCTCTGCATTCCTAAAGAATGTTTTTCAAATACCAAGGTTGATTAGAGTTCCCTCTAAGACAATTGATGATATTAAGTGAGTCCCCTTCTATATTCATCTGATCAATGCTCATGTTGTCAATGATAAGGAGGCTTTGAAAAATATCTTTGGTTTTGACCATGCTATTTGTTTGAGTCCCCAAGTTTTTTGCAAATGCTAGAAATTTACCCTTGACAATCTCTAAGAATGCCTCCCCCACTAGAATCGCCCGAATTTCCTTTCACTGTCCCATCGAAGTTTAGTTTGAGCCACCCTGAAGGTGGGGGAATAAACCTGATTGAAGACTTTTTGACAGAAACAAATGACACACTATAAATATTAGTGAGGTTGAATCTATTGGTGAGGATAGCCTATAGGCCAAGGGGGACCTTCAGGAGATGAGACGACATAGGTGTTTTCTACCGTGAAGGATAATATTTTCAGAGTGGTCTTGTGGAAATCATTTGCATGAGCTTTCAAAATCCTTGAGTTACATTCTAACCATATTTGCCATAAGCAATGGTGGAGATAAGAGAGCCACAAGAAACTAAGTTGTTGCTTTTTAAAGGGTCTGGACCACTGTTAAAAAAGTTGGTGAATAGTAGGGAGGTGGACCAAAGACACACTGAAGTTATCAAATGCTGAGTTAAGCACATCCAAGGAGAAAGGGAATTCTAATAAAATGTGATTGATATATTCCTAATTGAATTTACAGAGCACACACCAATTGGGGACAAGGAGTCCTCTAGTCATGATATTGTCAATTGTGAGAATTATGTTCTAGTAGGCCAGCCATGTTTGATTTTTTTAAAGCTAATGTTGAATGAAATTTTACTAAACTAAGAAGAGGAGGTATTAAAATCACATAAAAATTATTGGAAGACCAAACTAAAGTAATTACTAATTTAGAAAAAGTACAAAAAATAAATGAATATAGACAATAAAAAGCAATAAGTTGATAAACTTATAGGAATATGGCAATGTGAAAATTTAAAAGTAATAATTTTATTTTCATTTTTTTAATTTGTAATGATAAATCATATATATAATTTTAGAAGGGTTAAAAAATAATGGAATCAACAAAATAATAACTGTGGTAGTCTTTTAAATTTTGCTAAGTTTAAGCATTAATTTGTTACATGAAGATCAATTTGTTATAGGAGTGATTTATTAGCAAAGTGAAGCAATTGGCTTGTAGGAATAAAGCATTAGTAGAATGAAGTTATTTTCTCAATCCTTGGAGCAATTCACTCCACATGCTAGAGATATTCACTCATCAATAGGTCAAGCATGATAATTATACATGGATACCAAGGTGGATCTTTTGGACACCGATGTTTTTTATTTTTGAGGCCTTGTAACTCATCTTAGAAGGATTCTAAAGCATTAAGCAAAATAATTAGGGCCATATAACATTTCAAGGTGCATCATTTTGATAAAGATACCACCAAATATTTTATTTTAATAGGAGTAATAATTTCTTAGCCAAGCTAACCTAGGGATGAACTTTTCCTATAAATAAGAACCATGGGCTCAATTCTAATCATCTTTTGAATTTGATGATTTCAAAGCTATACTTTGTGAGACTCACATTGTGCTCTTTTAATTCACAAAATTTATGAAAAATTGATCACTATTTTGATCTCCATGAGTGACACTAGTCTCTTAGATTATGGAATATGGTGATTGTGGCACAATCGTTTTGTTTATATTCTATTTTCTCTCATAAATTTCATATCATTTAAATGGGAATACATTATTGTTTTTGAATTTCTTGTGGATTGATTTTGTACACACTCTCTTTGCTATAGCTTTTATTATATTTAGTTTTAATCTCTCACACCCTAAACTTACCAATTTATTTTTTATGCAATTCATTTTCTGCATTTACATTATATATTTTAATTTCTTGCATTTAATTTCATGTAATTAGATTGGATAAAATCAATTTATATTTTAGAAAAAATAGTGGGATAAAATTAGTTTATATTTTAGCAAGGATTATGGGATGTTGACTCAGGTTGGAAGATGCCCTAGATATTTCCATTCAAATTTGATGAAACTAGAATTGAGAGTGGACAAGAAATTAGAAACTGGGCAATAGCATCGTTCAGATATTTTTTTTGATAGCATCATTGGGGTATTAACAACTATCATCAAGCTTCAAAAAATATGAAAATAAATGTGTTTATTAAATTGGGATGAAGATGATATTATTAACAAGTATAAATACCATTATACTAACAAAAATAATTCAACCATCAAGCAAAAAAATAGAATCTTCAAGGATTCATTATTCATCATTAAAATGTTACTATTCAAATTCAATGTGATTTTAAATTATGATTTATTGAAAGTAATTTTTATTATTTTTCACAATAAATGTTTGAATAATCAACATATTTTTATAAGAAAAATATGTCTTTCATAATTGGTAAAGTAAAGGAATATTTGATGTGCTCTTCTCACTTTAATTAATTTATTAATAGGTAAATATCAAATAAATGCAACTTTTTTACATAGATATATTTTAAGTAAATAATTGAGACCCCCTTAGAGAGTGACCTAAGGAAATTGATACCCCCTTAGGATGAACATATATAACCTAAGTTATTAAGACCTCTTAAGGATATTAATAGCTAAGTGATGAAAATACTATATATGAGTTAAGATAGCTCATCATGTAGATGAGATTGATAGCTTAACTTGCAATACACATAGTATACTTACATAGACTGACTTGTGTATGGTATGGAGATGGACATATACCTTCGATAGGCTGAAGGTGATAAGTTTAGCTCATAAAGAGTGATGAGAGGGATAAACGTATTTTTTTTAACACATCATACACCTACACAAATAGAATTGTATTAGGGTATCTAGTGAGATGTAGCTCTTTAAGAAACTTAGTGTATTTTAAACATTAGTTTATCTAAAAATCAATTAAAGGTTTATGAATCCCACAAATTAGTAAAAAATCTATTTTTTTTCTTTTTGTGTATTTTATTTCAGCTAAATTTTTTATTATTACAAAAATAGAGAATCATTAAATACTTCATATAAAAGAAAATGTAAAGTAGCTAGTCTAAATTATAGTAGCTAGTCTACCTTGTATTTTCTTTGGTAGATCTAACTCGTAATCAACTAGAATGGACTGTCTCTTCAAATTTTCCACCATCTAATGCCATCTTGTTATTCTTTCTTTTCCTATTCTATTCCTATCTAGTTGTACTTCCTTCCACAAGATACTAGCGTAACCCTTTAACTTGGTCTTTATAATTTTGACCCTCTCAAGATCTTCCACTTCCTCATACTTAAAGTACTCCTCCATATCATTGATTCAATCGATCAACCTTATGGGTTAAGGTTTCTAGAAAATGTAGAAACATCAAACTTCAACCTTTTTCCAAATCTTGGAGATGGTCTTAAATAATATGGCTTGTGTAGGATTTACGACCTCCTATTCTTCTTTGATCTAGGATTCTTCTTCTGCTTCATATTCACTTTCCTCCTCTCTTCTTGGCTCAAACCCTTTGGGCATCTCCTTTTGTAGTACTTGAACTTGTATTTGTAGGGCTCTAAAACACTCTTCCATAACCACAGTATTTCTCTTACCACCACAATTTCTTCAAGGAGGTATTTTGATCTCTTTTCTCATAACCCTCAACCATAAATATTGGTGCAAACCACCTCACATTTGGTGATCTATTTACACACTCAGTAACTATCACTCTGATGCTACTTGATGAAGGGCTACTCCATCAAAAACTTACACAAAAATCAAATCATAGAAAAATTCAGAATAAATACAACATCTCATATTATTTCATTGAAATACAAATATATAATTAGAGTTACAATACTATGACTACAAGGCTGATTTTATCACAAAGAAAATCGACTCAAAATTTGTAAAATGGAGCCTCGATTTGTCTTCCTCGAAATTCGTTTTGATGATCCCTCTTCCCCTTTTTAATAACTTCCATAGAATATTATGGAAAACATAACACCCCTTTTCTCGCCCAAGAAGATACTCATCTACAATTTAAATTTTTATTTTTTGTCCAAAAAGATATTTAAATTTGAATTTCAGTGGTACAGCTTCCTGGAACCATAACTTTTGACTCGGGTGTCTCATTGGTTATTATAATATATCGTTGGAAAGTTTTTGAAGCGATATACAATAATAAAATCAACTTTAGTTAATTTTATCAACTTTTCACCCTTCATTTGGGCCTCTATGATTTTCAAATTTTATTTTAAAACCTTATTGACAATATTTCTTAGGATGGAAATTTTAATATCTCTCAAACTGTTTAGGCTATTTGGGTGATTCTTTCACCACAAAATACATTTTTTAATCCTACTTCTTGGGGTAAAATTTCAAATCCATATATGCACATTTAGGCTGACTTACTAAAAATAATATGTGATTATTTTTTGCTTTTTTGGACTTCTAACTGAGTTATACTTCCTAAGTGTCATCATGGACTGTCAAAAAACTAAAGAAACTTACAAAAGTAAGAGAAAATAGACTATATCATTTTGGTGATGCAATATTGCCCTTACATCATTGGATGCTCCTGCATCAAATATATTATTCTTTAATATTATTGAGGAATTACCATACTTGCTTACATGTAATAATTATTTTTTTACTTGCATGATGTACCTTTAAATTATTGTTCTCGATTATCTATATTTTGTATTTAAACTCCTTTCATTTAATGTTTATCTTATTTAAATGTTACTTCCTTTCTAGTATTCTTTGCATGTTTTATGAATTATACTTTTCTTAGATTTAGTATTTAAAATTATTCTTGTTTTCTTGCTAAACAACATAAACTTAAGTAATGAGTTCTAGGGTGAACTTAGAGAGTGACCTAAGGAAATTGAGACCCCCTTAGGATGAACATATATTACCTAATTGATTAATAAATCTTAGGTATATTAATAGCTAAGTTATGAAAATACTATATATGAGTTAAGATAGTTCATAATGTAGATGAGACATAGCAGTTGAGTGGCCTCCATGCTCAGCAAACTTATTGGGCAAAAAATCCTGCATTGATGAGGCATTTGACCGCCTCGGGAAACATAGTATGGGAGCACATGCCTTTTCGGGTCATGAACCAGCAGTATGTCATGATATCGCGACATGTCATGATATCGTGACATTTTTATTCCTCGCTGCCTTTTCTCTCCTTCGGGTCATGATATCGTGACATGTCACGATATCGTGAGATTTTCCTCCTCGTTGCCTTTTCTCTTTATCGGGTCGTGATATCGCGACATGTCGTGATATCGTGACATTTTCCTCCTCGCTACCTTTTCTCTTCGTCGGGTCGTAATATCGTGACATGTTGTGATATCGCAACATTTTACTCCTCGCTACCTTTTCTTTTCATCGGTTCATGATATCGTGACATTTTCCTCCTCGCTGCTTTTTCTCTTTGTTGAGTCGTGATATCGCAACATGTCGCGATATCACGACATTTTCTTTCTGGGTCTTCTTTCTTTCTTTTGGTTGTAAAATCATGAGATGTCGCGATATTGCGACATCTACCTTCTGCTTCCTTCTCACCTTTTTGGGTCGCAAAATCGTGACGTGTTGCGATATCACGACATCTTTGCCCTCTGCTCTCTCTTCGCTTCTTGGGTCACAAAATCATGACATGTCACGATATCATGAAAACTTTGCCTTCTACTCTCGCTCTTTGCTTTAGGTCGTAAAATTACGACATGTCACAATATCATGATGATTTTCTTCCTTGCTTCCTTTTCTGCTCCTTTGGTCACGATTTCGCGACATGTCACGAAATCATGATATTTTCTTCTTTGACCCTTCTTGTTCCCTTTCGGTCATGATTTCGTCACATGTCATGAAATCGTGACATTTTATTATCTGACCCTTCCTATTCCCTTTCGATCATGATTTCGTGACATGTCGCGAAATCATGACAATTTCTACAGATGCCTTCTTTCTCCTACTTTGGTCGTGATTTTGCGACATGTCATGAAATCATGATATTTTTCACTCCTGCGCCTTGCTTCATCCTTTTGTCGTGTGTCGTGATAATGCAACATGTCATGATATCAAGGCACTTTTCCTCCCTTGCGCATTCTTTTGTCTTCTGGTCACGATATCGCAACATGTCGTGATATCACGACATTTTTTCTCCACGTCTTCTCTCTCCTTCTTGACCCGTAAAAACGTGACATGTCGCGATATCGTGACATCGAGGCAAACACTTAAATTTTTTTTTTTGTTGATGCAAGATTGCTCTACTGCCATCGGATGCTCCTGCATCAGATAACCGAGGTGGATCAAGAAGTGACCTTCACTTCTATGTTGTTCTGTCATTTTCTCACAACTTGCAAAATCTTCAACCTCTTCAACCTCCACTCTCATTGTTGTTAGCAACCTATTTTCATCCATCCCCTTCAGCAAATAGATCCGCATGATGCTACATACCCTTTCGCCCACCTTCTTCAAGGGCTTCAGCTTATGGTGCACTCCATTATTCATCACCGAGTAGGTGTTGGCACGACCATCATGCACTGCACATCGATCAAACTGCCATGGCCTTCCCAACAAAAAATGGCAAGCATTCATGGGCAGGATGTCACACAGGACCTCATCATAGTAATTCCCAATATTGAACTTCATTGAACATTGCTCACTGACCAAAACTCTACGGTCCTTCTATAACCATGCAATCCTATATGGATGCGGGTGTCTTCTCCTTTTTAACTGTAACTTGGCAACCATTTCTTCTAAAACCAAGTTATCAGTACTACCATTATCTATGATAATATTGCAGACCTTACCCAAACTTTTGCACCTTGTGCGAAACAGGCTCCTCCTCTGGTTTGATCCTTTCTCCTCATTCAACAGGGTCCTCCTAGTCACCATAACTTCTCCTCTCTCTGCCTCCTCAGAATATTTTGATTCACCACCTTCATCTGCTACAACAGCTCTGGTAGGACCCTTAGGTCTCTTATTCATCCTTTCTTAGTGTTGTGGACACTCAAATGCTTGATTTCCTTCTTTTCCACAGTGGAAATAGGTTCCACGAAATCCTCCTCTTCTAAATGCACGTCCATATCTACCTCTCCCTCTTAGGTAACCATTATTCTGATTACGGAGTTGGTAACCATCATCCTCCTTCTGATCCTGACTACAGCTGGCTTATTTCTTCTCATCTCATCCTCCATCTAATCTTCCACCATGTCCTCTTTCTCCATGACCTCTTCCTCTTTATTTACCCTCAAACCGTTTGTTCAGCTTCTCTTCAACTTTTAGAGCAAACTGGTAAGCATCTTCAATGGTGCTAATCCTAACCAGACTCAACTCTTCTTGAATGCTGGGTCTCAAACCATTGATGTAATGGGCCACCTTCTCCTTGTTAGCCTCCGAATGGCCAGTTCATATGGAGATCTTATAGAACTCCTTAGTGTATTCTTTGACAGTTTTGCTTGACTGTCTCAAACTCTGCATTTTCCTTAGCAGATCCATCTCATAGTCAGCTAGGATGAACTGCCTCTTCAACTTCTCCAGCATTCTATCCCACCTAGTTATTCTCTCCTTTCCTCTTCTATTTCTTTCTAGCTGTACTCCCTTCCACCATATGCTGGCATGACCCTTCAGCTTGGTCTTAGCAAACTTGACCCTATTAGGATCTTCAACCTCTTCATACTCAAAGTATTCTTCCAAATCATTGATCCAGTCAATCAACTCTTATGGATCAATATTTCCAAAATACGTAGAAACCTCCATCTTTGGTCTTTTTCCAATTTGAAATATGGCTCTGTATAACTTGGATTGTGTAGGATCTATAGCCTCTTCTTCTTCATCAAATTGGTCCTCTTCTTCCACTTCATCTTCACTTCCTTCTTCCCCTCTGGGTTCAAGTCCTCTATGTAGCTCCTCTTGTAGGGCCTGAACTTGCCTCTACAAAGCTCTAAAATCTTCTACTGGCACCATATTTCTTCCACCACCATGGTTTCTTTGTGGAGGTATTCTTCTTCACTCTCTTCTCATAACCCTTCCATAGATCGTAGTGCAAGCTACCTCACTTTTGGCGATCTTCTCACACACTCAAGAACTCCCACTCTGATACCACTTGATGGGGACACAAGATTTGCTCAGCCCAAAATGCTCAAACTTCTCATTCATTAAACTTGAAAACAAATTACATTACTAGCCCGTAGGCATAGTTTTCTTTAGCAGGTGTGGGCTGCCTCACTTTTGACGATCTTCCTATGCTCCCAGGAAGAATACAATCTTCCCCCTTCTCAAAAATTTTGGCTCTCCTCCCCCCTCTTGACTGTAACCTTCACCTCTTTTATCCTAACCGAAAACTACCATCGGGTCAACCATGAAAACATGCATTTATGAGCCATATGAACATCTTTGACCTCTGGGCACAACAATCGAGTGGCCGCCATGCTCAACAAACTTATCGGGCAAGAAATCCTGCATTGATGAGGCATTTGACCACCTCGAGAAACATCATCTGGGAATGCATGCCTTTTCGGGTTGTGAACCAGTAGTATGTCGTGATATCATGACATGTCACAATATCGTGACATTTTTCTTCCTCGCTGCCTTTTCTCTCCTTCGGGTCGCGATATCGCGACATGTCACGATATTGCAACATTTTCCTCCTCGTTGCCTTTTCTCTTCGTCGGGTGATATCGTGACATGTCGTGATATCGCAAAATTTTCCTCCTCATTGCCTTTTCTCTTCATCAGGTCGCGATATTGCGACATGTCACGATATCGTGACATTTTCCTCCTCGCTGCCTTTTCTCTTCATCATGTTGTGATATCGTGACATTTTCCTCCTTGTTGCCTTTTCTTTTCGTTGGGTTATGGTATCGCAACATGTTGCCATGACATTTTCCTCCTCATTGCTTTTTCTCTTTGTCGGGTCGTGATATCGTAACATGTCATGATATCGCGACATTTTCTTTTTAGCTCTTCTTTCTTTCTTTTGGTTATGAAATCGTGACATGTCATGATATCACGACATCTACCTTCTGCTTCCTTCTTGCCTTTTTGGGTTGCAAAATCATGACGTGTCATGATATCACAACATATTTGCCCTCTACTCTCTCTTCACTTCTTGGGTCACAAAATCGTGATATGTTGTGATATCGCAATAGCTTTGCCTTCTACTCTCGCTCTCTACTTCGGGTCGCGAAATCATGACATGTCACGATATCGCCACAATTTTCTTCCTTCCTTCCTTTTCTACTCCTTTGGTCGCCTTGCTTTGTCCTTTTGTCACGATAATGCGACATGTCATGAAATCGTGACATTTTCTTCTCTGAACCTTCCTGTTCCCTTTCAATCACGATTTCACGACATGTCACAAAATCATGACATTTTCTTCTCTGACCCTTCATGTTCCCTTTCGGTCATGATTTTGCGACATGTCACGAAATTGCAATAATTTTTGCGGACATCTTCTTTCTCCTACTTCGGTCGTGATTTTGTGACATGTCACGAAATTGTGACATTTTTCACTCCTATGCCTTGCTTCATCCTTTTATCACGATAATGCGACATGTCACGATATCGTGACACTTTTCCTCCCTTGTGCCTTATTTTGTCTTCTGGTTGCGATATCGCGACATGTCATGATATCACGATATTTTTGCTCCGCATCTTATCTCTCCTTCCTGAGCCATGAAAACATGATATGTCGTGATATCGCGATACTTTTCTCTATCGCAATACCACGACATTGAGGCAAACACTTAAAAAAAAATTTGTTGATGCAAGATTGCTTTGTTGCCACCGGATGCTCCTGCATCATATACTTATATAGACTGACTTGTGTATGGTATGGAGATGGACATGTACCTTTGATGGAGTGAAGGTGATAAGTTTAGCTCATAAAGAGCGATGAGAGGTATAAATATATTTGCAATAACACATAAGTCACCTATACAGATAGACTTGTATTAGGGTATCTAGTGAGACGTAGCTCTTTAGGAAACTTAGTGTATTTTTTTTATTGAGTAAATACTTATACATATACATATCCATCGTGGGGATTGAAATCGGGTCACATCATCGATAATGCAAGTGGCATCCTTTTTGGTAGACCTCTTTAGGAAACTTAGTGTATTTTAAACATTAGTTTATCTAAAAAACAATTAAAGGTTTATGAATCCCACAACTTAGTGAAAAAAACAATTTTTTTTCTAAGCTAAATTTTGGGTTATTACAAGAATAGAGAATCATCAAATACTTCATATAAAATAAAATGTAAAGTAGCTAGTCTACATTATAGGAGATAACAATATAGTGAATCTTGTATGCATTAATCTATTGTATTACATGTGGTTGTCATAGTGATTGATTACCCTACCAAACAAGTAGCTAGTCTATTTTAAACTTAGTGTATTTTAAACATTAGTTTATCTAAAAATCAATTAAAGGTTTATGAATTCCATAGTTTAGTAAAAAAACTATTTTTTTTCTAAGCTTAATTTTAGGTTATTAAAAAAATAGAGAATCATCAAATACTTCATATAAAAGAAAATGTAAAGTAGCTAGTCTACATTATAGGAGACAACAATATAGTGAATCTTGTATACATTAATCTATTGTATTACATGTGGTTGTCATAGTGATTTTTTACCCTACCAAACAAGTAGGTTGGATAAGATACAATAAGGACACTTCTAATAAAGCAAGTTGTTTAACAAAAGTTGAACAAGCAATCAAAAAAGATGTTTAAACAATGTGATATGTATGCATGGTAACCAAATCATGCACATGTAGCAATATAATAGGAGTTTTTTTTCTTGAAGAAATTAAAATATAAATCACTAAGTATTAAAGGTGAGAATGATAAATAAAATGGTATAAAATCTGAAAGTGGAACATTAGACATAAAGGGGAGTACATTGGAGAAAATAATACTTAATGTAAAAAGCAACTATAGAATTTTCTTAGTAATATTAAAAAAAAAAAAAAATTATAACAAAATAAAAATTATTCATAGTTGCATTAAATTATATGAGTTGAATGATAGCAATGTGCACTTCATTGATTATTGAATTCAATAGAATAGTTAAATAGTAAAATTACACCCAAATAAAACATATAAATTGTGTTATATTAAACTTTTATATATTAAATTTTTCATTAAAGAGATAAAATTTATGAAATAATTTCAACACGTCCACAAAATTTGAAATATAAAATAGACTGACATTTTAGAATAAGTATTAACTCTATATATTAATTATATATCTGTCATGAGAGTATGATTGTAATTCGCTTCTTCAAGACATCCGAAAAGCAAAATCTCCAGGGTTTATTCGAGTCATAAACAAGGATAGCTACTATGTATTTTGAACGCTACCTTTCCTGTAACAGTCGTAAAATCTATTGATGGAGTAGTCGTGGTGAAGCATGGTTCATGAAGTTCAACATTACGGCTCTGTGTATTAAGCCGTGGTTCATTAAACCTGATAGAAGCTAATAATGGATAATGTCTAAACAAGTAACATGTAGTAGACAACAATAACGAACTCTCACAATGAAAATTATTTTTATAAAAATACTGTTTATTAATAACAATTTATTTAATCAAACCTAGTTTAATTAATATTATTATCCTTACCTAAATTTAAATATTTCTTTTTAAATTTCAAAATCTTAGGGTGCCTATGACCTTTGATGTGAATACATATTTTTTTAAATGTTCTAGACTCTTTGTTTTTTTGTTTTTAGTTTGTTGTTGAAGTCCAAATTAATTCTTTGAAAAATTATGATCGAAATGGGTTGAAATATTATACAACTCCACAAATGTACTGATTAAATGAATTAAGCCCAGATATACCAAAAATATCATTGTCTCTAGATGCGAACAAAAATGAATCAATGCCCTGGCTGTCATGCATACACGTCGAGTCGAGTCTATTTCCAATCACCAAACCTGCAGCTTAGATATCGATAACATTTTGATATTTCATGGCAGTCATGCATGAATCTTAACCCTATACAAACCGATTATATACATGAATCTTTCCAAAAACATATTAGAATAAATCCGCCAGAATGAAGAATCATTGGTTATATAAGCCGAGAATAAAGTCCACAGAAAAACATCAACCACTAAACACTTTCTCAGAAAAACATCAACCACTAAACACTTTCTCGCCGTATGACACAGGAAAATATCAATAGGTTATACAATTGGCGTGCGTATATTTCTCTTATGCAGATTATTGTTCTCACTGAAATAAATATAAAAAGGTGATGCAATTGGCCTGCAAATTTTTCTTATACTAGTTAACTTTTTTCAGTAACATATTTGTATGAAGAATTTCTTTCCAAATTAATACATGTGCTGTTCGTCTGTGTGGCAATCCCACCTCAAATTCAATTGCTACTACTATTAAAGAAAGAAAAAAATCATTATGTACACCAGCACAAAACTTGTGAATTCGCATTACTAACTACAATTCATGATGTCTGTATGCTTCTTCGTTGGCAGTCCTCTTATTAGGGGAACTATTGTTCTGGTTTTGCTTAAACCGGAATAACAATAACATGTCAAACTTGCAAAAGTGAGATTGATACAAGCCTACCCCAATGTCGTGAAGATTTTTGCTAATATCCATGCGCGATCCTGAATCCGGTACGATTCTCAACCGTCACATAAAAAATGACATATGAAAAGATCATGAAATTTGCAATGGAAATGATGGCATACTTTTTTAGAATTTTTTTCCAAATTAATACTGCCGTCCTGTTCGTCTGTGTGACAATCTCACGCCAAATTCAATTGCTACTAATATTAAAGAAGGAAAAAATAAAATCATTATGTACACAGCACGAAACTTGTGAGTTCGCATTAGTAACTACAATTCATGATATTTGTACGCTTCTTCGTTGGCAGTCCTCCTAGTAGAGGAACCATTTCTCTACTTTTGCTTAAACCGGAGTAACAATAAAATGCCAAACATCGAAAAGTGAGATTGACACAAGCCTGCCCCAATGTCGTCAAGACTTTTGCTAACATGCATGCGCGATCCATGAATACGGTACGATTCTCCACCGTAACATCAAAAATAACATATGAAAAAATCATGAAATTTGCAATGGAGATCATGGCATACGTTTTTGGTTCCGTGAAGTTTCCAACGATGGAAACACGCAAGTCATATGTAAATTCATAGTCTTCGAAAAGAATCACTCACTCATTCATGTGAAACTTTTGATATCATATTTGTAGACCCTGTATGCTGAACTTACCCTGCATCGCATACGATATGTATAGCCTTAACTGCATCGATATTTAAATAAGAATAATGAACGTTTCTGAAAGCAACATCCATGAGATAAATATAGTGGATCATATAACGAAAAGCAAAGCAGGAATGGATCTATAAATAAGAACCATGTGTTTTCATTATATGCTGCTGGTTTTAGCAAATTTTATCTGCTCTTCTCTGATTCATACTTCCAAAGAGATGAGTGCGCAGGGCCCATCTATGTATAATAAGGCGCTGCCTTAATCTTCTCAACTAAAAGATGAAACA
>JAQPPZ010009734.1:0-28015 GCA_028583015.1 Wollemia nobilis | reverse complement strand
GCAGTACATGGACCTGGAACTGGAACCTGGAACAGTGGTCAAGGTAGGTACAGACTGCACTGAAAAGGAACTGGCGCAGATCAGATCTTTATGCGAAGAGTTCCCTGATATTGTGGCCTGGTGCTACCAGGACTTGAAGGGGTATGACAAAGAGATGATCCAGCATACTATACAGCTGGAAGACAATGCAAGACCTTTTCGGCAGAAGCAAAGGGCAGTGAACCCAAAAATTGAAGCCATGATGAAAGCAGAGCTCTTGAAGATGCTGCAGGCCAAAATCATCTACCCCATCAAGCACTCATCTTGGGTCGCGAATCTGGTCCCTATAAGAAAAAAGAATGGAGACATCCGCCTCTGCGTGGATTTCAGAAACCTCAATCAGGCTTCACTAAAGGATCATTATCCGCTCCCCCAAATTGATCAAATCCTCCACGTAGTTGCTGGAGCACGGAGGTTCTCTCTCTTGAACGGATTCTCTGGATACAACCAAATATGGGTGAAGGACGAAGATCAGCACAAGACGGTGTTCACCACCAAATGGGGAAGGTTTCCATATCAGGGCATGCCATTTGGCCTGTATAAATCCGGCGCTACATTTCAAAGAGCTATGGACTTGGCGTTTCTGGAGCTGCTCAACAAGGTTATTGTGACGATATGACTGTATTTTCACATAAGAGAGACCATGCCTCCCACTTGCGGAAAATATTTGAGAGATGTCGTGAGTTCGATATTTCCATCAACCCGAAGAAGTCAATCTTCGCGGTAAAGGAAGGCAAGCTGCTAGACATGTCATTTCTGAGAAGGGCCTTGCAGTGGATCCTGACAGAGCAGAAGCTCTTCTTCGCTTATCCATCCCAGTTGACAAGAAAGGGCTACAATCATTTTTTGGCCAAATCAACTTCGTGAGGAAGTTCGTACCGGATTTCGCACAAGTAATCAAGCCCATGGCTGAACTCCTAAAAATAATGTTGAATTCTTGTGGACTGACGAAAGGAAGCAAGCCTTCGAAGAGATCAAGACCAGCATCGCACAAGCTCCAGTATTGATAAATCCAGATTATTCCAAGGATTTCATCTTGTACATGGTGGGAGAGCCCGAGAGCTACGCTGCAGTCCTGACTCAGAAGGGAGATGATGGCAAAGAGCGCCCCATAGCGTTCCTAAGCCAGGTGATTCAGCCTCATGAAGAAAAGTACAATTTTATTGAGTGGCAGGCGCACGTAGTCAAGAGATCTCTCAGGAAGTTCAAGCACTTTGTCTCCCAGAGCCGGATAACTATCTTTGTGATACATCCGGACGTCAGGAATTTTATTGTACAAGGGGATCCAGGTCACAAGAGGGTAGGATGGATAGCTAACGAAGCTGATCAGAGGCCGGGCCCTGTGCCAAGAGTTGGACCGAAGTGCTGCAGCTGAAATCTCTGCCTGCCAGTGAGATGATCCAATGGCGAAAATTAACCTTGCCAACTCCTTATCAAAGGAGAGTGACTGGACGAATGACCTGGTGTGGTAATTTACCAAAGGGAGATGTCCAAATCATCTCAATGTCTCACAAAGAAAGAGGTTTAGGCTGAATGCCTTGAGATATGTACTATGCCCCGATGGGCTGTATTTTAAAATTATTGAAGGCATCCTGTTGCGGTGCGTCAGGGAATCAGACAAACCAAAGGTCCTCGGAGAATTCCACTCTGGGATGCCTGGAGGACATCATTCAGGAAGGCCTACGACCTTAAAGATTATCAGAGCCGGATATTATTGGCCCACCCTCTTCACAAACGCACATGCGGTATGTGTAAAATGTGAAAAATGCCAGAGATTCGTTGGCAGGAATAGGAAGGCACCCTTGCCCCTCCAGCCAATTCAAGCCGAGACTCCATTTCAGCAGTGGGGTTTGGACTTCGTCGGGACCATCACGCCCAACTCTTCGACGGGACATAAGTTCATCCTTACAGCCACTGATTATTTCACTCGGTGGGCTGAGGCGATCCCCACTAAGCATGCAGACCAGGAAACGGTCATTGGGTTCCTTGAGAGCCTCATTACCCGTTTTGGGGTCCAAGAGGCAATAGTTATAGACAACGCTCCCGGGTTTGCAGGTGCTGTACTCATGGAGTTCACCAGCAAATACGGCATCTATCACAAGATGTCCTCAAACTACTACCCGCAGGGGAATGGCCTGGCCGAATCCACTAACAAGAATCTGCTAAAGATCATAAAAAAAACAGTAGAAAGGAAAAAGAGGTCGTGGCGCCTACTTCTGAACCGGGCGTTATGGGCGGATCGCATATCTTTCAAGAAATCTATCAAGACATCCCCCTACGAGCTTGTATATGGCAAGGAGGCAGTTCTGCCTACCCACATAGAAATGCCCGCACTCTGGTTGTTAGATGAAGAGAAAGGCGACTGGGATCCAGTGCATGCCAGACTTTGTCAACTGTTGCAGTTAGAAGAGGAAAGGGAGAAGGCATACAAAGCCTTTACCAAACATGCCGAGGTAAACCAAAGCTGGTTTGCAAAAGGGACCACCACCCGAGTTTTCAAAATCGGGGACCTAGTGCTCAAGTGGGACTCACTCAAAGCGAAGCCGGGCAACCATAACAAATTTGATGCCCTCTGGGAAGGCCCCTATCAGATCGCTCGGGTAAACCAATTCAACGCGTTCGTGCTCAGGGACATGGAGGGGCAGCTTCTCCCAATTCCTGTCAATAGTTTCCACCTAAAGGCCTATCACCACTAAAATGGACAAAGCATGGGCTGCACTATCTGCGCCAACTGCCACCATTTAAGTTGATGTAAAGTGCCATTTGCCGCACCTACCCGCATTCCTGCTGACCAAAGGTTTGACCCGACATACCGCCACGTAGCTGTACAGCATTCAGGGAGACCATGCCGCGAGTAAAGTCCTGCCGACAGAAGTCAGCATCAGCAGCTCTTTGGCCGCTTTTGTCAGCTAATGTCTAGTCTGGGACTTTGTGCCCAAGAATGTAATCGGGGGGAACTTGAGGCTATAAATAGCCATGTAATTCATTGTAAAAGGGGAGAAGGGGAATATATTGCTAGGGAACCATTGCAGCTGTGCGTTTGCCTCTCAAACAAGCATACACTTGGCTCTGCTTTCTGTCTTTTATCTTGTATGCCGCCTCTCCTTGTCATTTATGCCTCATGTTTCTTGTATCATTGCTTACTGTTGTACTGAACTCAGGACTCTAGTATTCTGGGCTTTCAGTTCATCAATCTCCTACTGTGCAGACCCCAGCTGCGCGGTGGCCCTAGCCAGATCTTCCTCCAGCTGCCTCGTATTCTGCAGCTGAAACAGCGCCTCCTGATTCTAAAAGTCACTTGACAAGGAGATTATGTGTTCTACGACGAATACCGTTGATTTCGTATTCCTCGTTGATGTCATCAAAGCTCTTCTCCTTGACTTGATGCTCGTAGTCCTCCTCAGTCATCTCCTGGAGAGGCTTCTTTACTTTTGCAACCAGCTTCTCAGTTCTGAGCACCCTCCTGTCCAAGTCGTACTTGGTGCTCTTCATCGGGGCAGCTATTTCCTCGGCCCTTCTGCGCTTGACGCCCTGAAGGAAAGAGGCGGAACCTCCTGCGGCTCTTGCTGCCAGAGGCTGGTCATCTGCGATCTACATGAAGTCGAGGTCTTCCAGCATCTGGTCTTGTTGTGGCATTTTTCCTACAAACAGTGAAGCGGGAGGTATTCCAGAAGTAGTGGTCGCTTTTAAGGGCGACCGGGTCCTAAGGGAAGCGAGCGGCTGAGTGGACGGCATTGGCGGGGTTTTGAACAGATGAGGTGAGCGGTGCGGCGATGTATGTGCAGCTTCGACACTGGCCGCAGGCGATGGTTCTAGGGTTTGGCTGAGGGACTGGAAGGCGTTAGGGTACTAGGCGAACTGGTCGAAGGAATGGGGGTTGTGGGATGTTTGGACAGTCTGGGAAGATGAAGATGCAACTACGGCTTGCCCTGATGCGATGGGGGACGGCGTTATGGCAGGGCCGACTGGGACTTTGGGGAGCGGAGAAGTGGACGTACCTGCGGGCTCCGCCAGAGCCACTGCTTGGAGGACGCCTACAGCCCAAGTGTTTGCTTCTCCTTCAGAGCTGTCTAGTGAGACGATTTCTGGCGCGGCTGTCCCTGTCTGCACTACGACCGGCTGTTGTACAGATTCCTTAGGCCATTTGGCCCTTTCACTCTTCTTTTCTTCCAGCACCGCGGCTGTTTCAAAGGACGGAGAGGATGTTGGGGCTACAGGCAGCGATGTCCCCACGGTAAACTTATACCTGGGTCTAACTGGGAGGATGCCTGCAGTGGCCGGTCTGCTAGCTGGCTGTGCTAGCGTTTTTTCTGCTTTGGAGGCCACCTCAAGAGTTGACTTCTCTGACCCTTGCGCCCTTTCAGGTGCTGCTTCAGGAGCTGAAGGCTGCATTGGGCCCACTTGACTGCTTGTCGGCGTTGCGCTGGAAGTTGCGAAAGTAGACAATTGCTGGGAGGGGGACCTCCTTGTATATCTTTTCCTTGCGCCTCGGGGAACGCTATTTCGAAATTCGAAAGGCCGCCACATGCCAGCGTATTGATCATATAGGGCCGAAAACTCATCATCAACGGCCAGCGTTTTCCGGTTGGATTTGTCGTGTTGCGTGCGGCATCTCATCTTCCAGTATTCAATGATTTTGTCCTTTTGCCAGTTGAGGGGCACCACCTTGGCGAGGAATTTTTTGAAGCCTGCAGAAACTAACCGGTGATCCGGGTTTTCGCTCTAGGTCATACGTCACCTCTTCGCAGTAAAAATCATGCCATGGAGGCCATGATTGCATCTGCTCGATGTGCCATTCCAGGTTTGCGCCTGTTCTGTTGCCCCTTTCCTGCATATCTCTGCTCGGGGGCAGATGTGTGCAAATTTACCCCTGACCCCAATCGGGTCATATTTCTAGCGCTGAGGAAGCACTATCAGAACAATGTCGATGAGTTCCCGTTCGAGGTAGACGAGTTGTCCGATCTCGTGCAATCGGGTATTCGCCCTAGTAATAGGTTACTGAAAAATATGGCCTTTCTTTTTACCCTGGCTGCACTCTTCTTCGACATAGTCCATCTGTCGCGCAATCTCCATCACGAACAGGTGGTCATTGCACTCTTCTTCTGACCACAATTCCCTGCGTCAGCTGGAAGGTGTCCCCGTACTTGTGCTTCCTCAGATAACTTGTCATGACTTCCGGCGGGCGAGATGCCTTACGATTGAACAGCCCCAGCACCATGCACAGAAATTTAAAATTAAACTCATAGAATGACCCTTTCCTGTACAGGATCTCGGTCCATTCGTACACAGGCAGCGGCTCTCCTTTTTCGTTCACCTTCCTCAAGTCAGAAACTCTGATCCGGTAGTGCATGTGGTACAGGCACAGCCATGCTAGGAAGGAGCAAAACCGGAAATCCGTTGTCTGCTTCTGCTGCAGCCTGACTAGGTTTGAATGAATGGCGTACGCCAACCAGCCGCCCAGTCGAAGAAAATAGGGAGCTTCCCACTCTTTTGCGCTGTGGAGATGCAAAATTCCCCATGCAGGATACATTATGCCAGCGCCAGCTGGTACGGGCGTACCACTTTGTCAGAATCACAGCAGAGTACCCATGCCAAGATGATGTATATATATTTGTTCTCGAACCTGTCCAAGGGTATGGGGCCTGTCAGCCACTGTCCGGCTGCCAGCGGCGTCTTCAGCTCTGAGTTGAGGAATTCTCTCATCCACTTAGTTTGCGTGAATCGCTGTCTGTTCATCCGGATTAATCCTTCTAACAATCGCGTCGGGTTCGTACTGAAGCCTTGGGGCGAAAGCTGGCTGGACGCTCTCCCTGAAGAGTGTGAACAACACTCTTCCCTTGTCGCAGACTTGCCGAGCAGCTGGCTTGTAATATTCTACGATTCATTCAATCAGCTCCGGGCACTAGTGAGTAGGAGGGCATAAGAACCAGTATAGGTTCGATTTATACGCAGCCCCGACATGGTGTGAGGGCGAAACCTTGTCTGCCCACTTTGCTATGTTCGGTCGCAGTTTGGTGAGGCTGATGGAAAACGAGCCGTCTCTGTACCCGGCTAGGTGATTGACGGGCGACGGTGGAATTTGCCCTCGACTTCTCTTCGTCCGGGTTTTCTTTTTCTGCTCCTACGGCACTTCCATCTCATGAGCGCTTGATTCAGTCTGTTCCTTAGCTTCGCGCCCTTCGTCGTTGGATTGCGCATGCACTGGCGCTTTCCCCTTGTCCATTTTCTTTTTTGGAATTGGCAGCGACAGAGAATTACGGCTTCTGATTTCTCAGTTCCGCGCTTTGCAGTCTCGGAGTCATCTCGACAATCTGAATTTTCCGAGTATGCCAGGGCCCTTTTTCTAGGCAAGGATTGCAGCATTAATGGCACGAGAGAGGAAGTTAAGGTGGTTAACTTGAAGTTGGTGGAAGCGTTATGATACTTTGGCGGCTGTGCATGGGTTTAATCTTGAAAAGCGCACCCTAGTTGCAGTTGGTCCAAACGCGCCTTGCTTTCTTAGTGACATCGTTTTTGAAAGTTGCGCAACCATTAAAACTTTTTCCGACTCCATGCCTTTGATGACGTCATAGCCACGGCCTAGGCAAACCTTTTGAGGGAGAATTTTCTGGCCCAGGACCCAACTTCGCACTGTCCTGTACTACGCCCTGAGCCCACACTTAGAATTTGTTACGTTTTCTATGATAGGTCATTCAGGGGCGCCCAAAATTGAGGGCGCACTCGGACTTTGCCCGAAAAATGAGCGCACTCCGACTTCGCCCAGTTTTGATTGCGCAGTCAGACTTCGCCCCAGAAAGTTGCGCAGTCTGATTTGACACCGACATTTTTTCCTTCCTGATCCCCGACTGCGCTCCCAAGACGGTGCGCAGCCCGGCTTCGCTGCGAAGTCGTGTTGCGCATCCAGCACTTAGAAAAATTCTTGCCCCTTTTTGTCGGTTGCTTTCTCTCAAACTTCGCACGATGCAAGGAGCAATACCCGACTTCGCTGCGAAGTCGGGATTTGCTTTAAGTTTTTCTCGGGCTCTTGAAAACTAACAACTGAAATGCTGAAATAAATATATACATTCCGAAAAACTAAAACGCAAAAAGTAAAACTGTACAAGGAAGTACCCATTGGGTGCCTTCAGCGGTGATAAATATTGAGGTGGAACCCATTGACGAGAATGGGGAGAAGTTGTCCCTCTGTGTCCCGGAGCATGAATGCATTAAATTGGTTCACCCGGGAAATCTGATAGGGACCCTCCCAGAGGGCGTCAAATAATTGCCCGGCTATGCCTTTAGTGAGTCCCATTTCAGCACCAGGTCCCCGATTATGAAAACTCGGGTGGTGGTGCCTTTTGCAAACCAGCCTTGGGTCGCTTCAGCGTATTTAGTAAAGGCCTGGTATGCTTTTTCTCTTTCTTCTTCTAACTGCAGCAGCAGGCACAGTCTGGCGTCCACTAGATCCCCGTTTGCCTCTCTCTTCATCCAACATCCAAAGCGCGGGAATTTCTATGTGGGTTGGCAGGACTGCCTCCTTGCCATACACGAGCGCATAGGGGGATGTCTTGATAGACTTATTGAAGGATATTCTATCCGCCCACAACGCCCGATTCAGGAGTAGGTGCCAAGTCCTCTTGTTCTTCTCTACTGTCCTTCTAACGATTTTCATAAGATTCTTGTTGGTGGACTCGGCCAGGCTGTTCCCCTGTGGGTAGTAGTTAGAAGACATCTTGTGATAGATGTCGTACTTGCTGGTGTACTCTGTGAGTACAGCGCCTGTGAACTCCGGACCGTTGTCCGTCACTATTGACTCTAGGACCCCGAAACGGGTGATAAGGCTCTCGAGGAACCCAATGACCGTTTCCTGGTCCGCATTCCTCGTGGGGATCGCCTCTGCCCACCTAGTGAAGTAATCGATGGCGGTAACAATAAACTTGTGCCCCGCTGCAGAGTTAGGTGTAATGACCACGATGAAGTCCAGACCCCATTGCTAAAACGAAGTCTCGGCCTGAATTGGTTGGAGGGACAGAGGTGCTTTTCTGTTTCTGCCAGCAAATCTCTGGAATTTATCAGATTATACACACACCGCATGTGCATCAGTGAAGAGAGTGGGCAAAAAGTACCCAGCTCTGATGACTTTCAAGGCCGTAGGCCTTCCAGAATGGTGTCCTCCACGCATCTCGGAGTGAAATTCTCCAAGGACCCTGGGTTGGTCAGTTTTCTTGACAAACAACAACAACATGCCGTCAATGTTCTTGAAGTAGAGCCCCTCGAGGCGAAGAGTGTATTTCAAGGGATTTAGCCGAAACCTCCTTTGTAAGGCATTGAAGTGATCTAGACATCTCCCGATGCAGAAATACCTCACCAGGTCATCTGTCCAGTCACTTTCCTCTGATAAGGAATTGGCTAGGTTGGTGGTTGTTGTCGGATCTTCCCACTTACAGGCAAATATTTCGGCTGCAGCGCTTCGGGCCAACTCCTGGCACAAGAATCGGCCTCTGATCAACTTTGTTGGCCGTACCTCGATGTCGAACTCCTGGATCTTGGCAATCCATCCTGCTCTCTTGTTACCCGGTTCCCCTTGTATGATGAAGTTCCGGACGTTCGGGTGTATCACGAAGACAGTTGTACAGCTCTAGGAGACGAAGTGCCTGAACTTTCGGAGAGACTTCATGACTGCGTGAACCTGCCGCTCAATAAAATTGTACTTTTCGTCATGCGGCTGAATCACCTGGCTTAAGAACACTATGGGGCGCTCTTCACCATCATCTCCCTTCTGAGTCAAGACTGCGGCATAACTCTCGGGTTCTCCCACCACGTACAGGATGAAGTCCTTGTAATAATCCGAGTTTATCAACACCGGAGCTTGTGCAATTCTGGGCTTGATCTCCTCGAAGGCCTGCTTCCTCTCGTCAGTCGATAGGAATTCGGCATTCTTTTTCAGCAGTTCGGCCATGGGTTTGATCACTTGTGCGAAGTCCGATATGAACTTCCTTATGAAGTTGATCTGGCCAAAGAAGGACTGTAGCCCCTTCTTGTCGACTAGGGCGGGCAAGCGGATGAGAGCTTCGGCTCTGTCAAGATCTACTGCAAGGCCTTTCTTGGAGATGACACGTCCCAGCAGCTTACCTTCTCTTCTGCCGCAGGTGGGAAGCATGGTCCTCTCGTCTGTGAGAGAATACAGTCATGTCATCCAAGTAGATGACAATGATCTTGTTAAGCAGCTCTCGGAAGGCCAGGTCCATGGCACTCTAGAATGTGGCGCCAGCATTGGACAAGCTGAAAGGCATGCGCTGATAGGCGAACGTTCCCCATTTGGTGGTGAACGCTGTCTTATGTTGGTCCTCATCTTTGACCCAGATCTGGTTGAACCCAGAAAAGTCGTCTAAGAGGAAGAATATTTGCGCTCCAGCAACTATGTGGAGGATCTGATCGATTTGGAGAAGCAGGTAATGGTCCTTTGGTGAGGCCTGGTTTAGATTTCAGAAATATACGCAAAGACGAATGTCTCCGTTCTTCTTCCTCACGGGGACCAAGTTCGCAACCCAGGATGAATGCTTGATGGGGTAGATTATATTGCCTTCCAGCATTTTCAAGAGCTCGACTTTCATCATGGCTTCAATCTTCGGGTTTACAGCCCTCTGCTTCTACCGGAATGGTTTCGCACCATCTTCTAGCTCAATGGTATGTTGGATTATGTCTGTCATACCCCTTCAAGTCCTGGTAGCACTAGGCTACTATATCGAGGAACTCTCCGCACAATGATCTGATCTGTTTGAGTTCCTCTTCGGTGCAGTCCGTTCCGACCTTGATTGTCTTTACAGGTTCAAGCTCCAGGTCGACATACTGCTTGGGGTTTACTTTGATCCTGTGTGATATCGCTTTCTCATTCTGATCAAAGAAACTTTCTAGTGTAATCAGTCCTTTCGGGACATAATTATTCTTAACTGTATCAACCCCTCATATTGCTCGTCATCAGGCTCTCTACCTTCGATTGTATATGCTTCGGTAACCAAAAAAGTGACGATCTCCTCGTCACAGTCAAACACCTGCCAGTGGGTGTCTTTTTCAGGCACAGAATGCCTGTAGATGGTACGAACCGGCTTCGGCTTCTGGACAGTGTCATCAGCCGGAACGTACCTAGCTCCAACAGACGCCAGAATGTCAGCGTGCTTGTTTTTCTCACGTGATATGGCTTTGACATTCAATGAGTCGAATGACTCCATCAGGTCCCAAACCCGATTACGGTACGCCTTGAGATAATGCTTCTTGGAGGCGCACTTGTTCGTAATTTGGTTGCACACCAGCTCTAAGTCACCAAAGATCTGCAGATGCTTTATCCCTAGCCTCTGCTTTTCTCAAACCCAAGCACATGGCTTCGTATTCCGCCATGTTGTTGGTACAGCTCCAAGCCAGCCTGTAGGTGTAGTCCTTCTAGATCCCGGACGGGAAAACCAGGAGTATGCTTGCACCGACGCCATTTTTGCATCGGGGAAGAGTTGCCATAGCTTTTCTGGTGCAGGTCCTACTTCTTTCTTGGCTGACTGGTCAAGCCTCTCAGGCTGAATGACAGTGTAGCAGCCTTGTTCAGTCTCGATCATGGAGTTGAAATCCAGCAAGGAGAACTCATCCACCACTTGCAACAGCTCAAGAGCTTGCTCTGTCATGTCTACCACCACCAATTCTTCCTCCATTAGCTGAACCATGCAGTCCTGCGACTCTTCTCCGGGTATCTTCTCCACTAGAAATGTGGAAGGCTTCTCGTTGTAGATCTTTAGTCTCCTTCCTTTGAAGGGAACTTCCATATGCGAGTAATCCAGAAACAGATACCCACCCAATTTCGCAGTGAACTCCCTGGAGAGACACATGCTGAAGTAGGGTTCCAAGTCGACAACCACGACTTCTTGAATGACAACTATGTCAAGAGATTTGTGCAGCCGGATCAGGATATCTTTAATGACACTGATTCTCTAGACAGGGGTGTCGTCTAGTTGCAGCACACCTTGGCTGCTCCTTGTATACTCCATCCCGATTTTGTCGCAAACGGCTCTCGGCATAACAGTCGTGGAGGCACCAGAATCCACCATGTAGTTGTGTACGATATACCCTTGCATCCGTAATGACAAATAGAAGGGAGGTGGTCTGTTCTTCGCAGTGGCGAAGACTATTAGGGGTTGAACCAGAACAGCAGGTTGTATCTGCTTGCCATATTTCATGCTCTTCAAAGATTCCTGCAGCGGATCAACTTGCCCCGGGAGCAGAAGAGCATCATACATGCTTATCCTTACGGGAGTCCTCTTTAGCTCATCCACTATGTTGTAGCCTGAAGTGCTAGCTCCTTCAGTTTCTTTTGCCGGCTCATACTTCGTCCGGTATTGCTGCGTGGCTTCGACTCTCTATCTCTTTGTCAGAGACAGGTATCTCAGCTCCTCCTGAGCTTGTTCTTTGGTCTCAACTGGAGGCTGAGCTGCGGGTGCTTTCGCTGCGAGAGGCTTGGCTGCAGGCAATTTTTCCTTGGCCGTGTGAGGCCACGACCTCTTGTCGGGTGGCAGCCCAGCAGGTTGCGCCTTTTCTCTCCTGGCGTATACCTTCAATGGCTTTGCAGCAGCTTCAACAGGCTTTTTGTCTTCTTTGGCAGGGGGAAACGCCAGATCTTCCTCTCGGACGGCAAAGTTGCCTTCATTGTCCAGGATCATGTAAAGTTCTTCGTCCTCTATGGCGTTGCCCGCCAGAGTCTGGAGGTAATGCTGGTGCAGTGTGCAATCTTCTTCTGAATGCGGGTCGTTACACGTAGTGCACCGCTTAACTCGGTCAGAAGTACCAGGTTGGTCCTCGCTGGCAGCATTTCTTGCAGGGGGCGTCTCTGAACTTGTCGTTCTGCGGCTTGATCTTTTGTCAGTGCCGAAGGAGGTTATGGCATCCTTGGAACAAGGTCCATCTGGGCCAGTTTCTTCTTCAGTATAGTCATTCGTTGGACATGTTGTGATATTCAGAGGCCAGAGCCCGTACCTCCTGGAGGATTTTGTTCTGAATATCATTGTCCAGAGGCGGCAGCTGTGCTGGCGAAGGTAATGCAGCCAATGGAGGAGGTGCAGAATACTGCGCATACTGAGGTGGAGCTGGGAGTGATGGATAATGCGGAGGAGGCGGGTTAGGATAATGTATTTGTTGCGGGTCGAAGGGATTTATGACCGGCGTCGGATTCCATTGTTGCTAGGGGTGCTGTCCTGAAGTCGACGGCATCACACCAGAAGCCGATGGGTACTGGGATTGAGGAAAGTCAGGAAAAATGGGTGGTTGTACCCTATGCGGGAGCCTGCCTATGGAAATGATATCCATTTCAGCTTGTTGGGCAACCTCGTACAGGGCAGGGAACGAGTCGACTCGGGCTATCTTTAGCAGCAAGCAGATGTCTGAGTTAAAAGACCTCAGGTAGTAATGTGCAGCCTGACATATTGAAGGTCGAAGTTCGCGAGGTACTCGTTGCCAAGACCTCGCAAACCTGATGTTGAAGTCCGACACCTCCTCTTGGGGGTGTCGCTGGATGCTTTGGAACTGATGTAACAAAGAAGAGGGATCCGCAGACTCGTTGAATCCTTTTATGACCCTGCCAGCCAACTGGCGCCACCCCATGATAGATCCTTCTGGCAGTAATCTCCACCAGTAGAGAAGCTTTCTCCTTAAGGAAAGGGCCAGCAGACGGGTCTTCACACTCTCGTCTGTAATGGAATGTAGCGCAGCCAGGGCCAGAATGTCCTGGATGTGTTCGTACGTCGTCTTGTCGTAGCCATCGTATGTAGGGATGGACTTAAAGGCAGCGAGGGGCACAGCTTGTTGTACGACTAGGGCCAAAGGCCCCGTAGAGTCTACCGCCGGGAAGAGATCATCATCATTCTGCTGGGCAGCCAAGTCTTCTTCTCCTCCGATGGTGTACTCGGTATCGGTACTGTCCGAAGATGTAGATTGCTCTTCAGCCTCGGCCTCTTCGATTTCGGTTTCAGGCTCTTCTATGCGAGCTTGATGATCAGCTAGCCTGACGCGCTCTCCTGGAGCGGTAATATCGATTTCGTAAAGGTCAGGTTGGTTTCCCGGTTTCCCGGACGAATGACCTGGTGCGGTATTTTAGCACAGGGAGATGTCCAGATCATCTCAATGCCTCACAAAGGAGGTTTAGGCTAAACGCCTTGAGATATGTACTACGCCCCGAGGGGCTGTATTTCAAAAACATTGACGACATCCTGTTGCGATGCGTCAGAGAAACAGATAAACCGAGGGTCCTCGGAGAATTCCACTCCGGGATGCCTGGGGGACATCATTCTGGGAGGCCTACGACCTTAAAAATTATCAGAGTTGGGTATTATTGGCCCACTCTCTTCACAGATGCACATGCGGTCTGTGTTAAATGTGATAAATGCCAGAGGTTCGCTGGCAGGAAAAGAAAGGCACCCTTGCCCCTCCAGCCAATTCAAGCCGAGACTCCGTTTCAGTAGTGGGGTCTAGACTTCATCGAGGCCATCACGCCTAACTCTACAGCGGGACATAACTTCATCCTTACAGCCACCGATTATTTCACTAGGTGGGCAGAAGCGATCCCCACTAAGCACGTTGACCAAGAAACGGTCATTGGGTTCCTCGAGAGCCTCATCACCCGTTTTGGGGTCCCGGAGGCAATAGTTACAATGGTCCGGGTTTCGCAGGCGCTGTACTCACGGAGTACACCAGCAAATACGACATCTATCACAAGATGTCCTCGAACTACTACCCGCAGGGGAATGGCCTGGCTGAGTCCACCAACAAGAATCTACTGAAGATTGTTAAAAAAACAGTAGAGAGAAACAAGAGGACATGGCACCTACTCCTGAATCGGGCGTTGTGGGAGGATCGCATATCGTTCAAGAAGTCTATCAAGACATCCCCCTACGCGCTCATGTACGGTAAGGAGGCAGTTCTGCCTACCCACATAGAGATACCCGCACTCTGGATGCTAGATGAAGAAAAAGGCGATGGGATCCAGTGGACGCCAGACTTTGCCAACTACTGCGGTTAGAAGAAGAAAGCGAAAAGGCATACCAGGCCTTTACTAAACATGCTGAAGCAACCCAGGGATGGTTTACGAAAGGCACCACCACCCAAGTTTTCAAAATCGGGGACCCAGTGTTAAAGTGGGACTCACTGAAAGCAAAGCCGGGCAACCATGAAAATTTTAATGCCCTCTAGGAAGGTCCCTATCAGATTGCTCGGGTAAACCAATTCAATGCATTCGTGCTTCGGGACATGGCGGGACAACTTCTCCCTATTCCTGTCAACGGTTTCCACCTAAAAATTTACCACCACTTAAGGCACCCAAGGAGTCCTTGTAAATATTCATTTTCTGCATTTTAGTTTATGACAGAATGTATATATTTATATCAGTATTCAGTTTTTTTTCAGAGCCTAAGTGAAGCATAGAGCGCAACCCGACTTCACGACGAAGTCGGGCATCGCTCCTTGAATAGTGCGACATCGGGAGATTGAGAGAAGACAGCTGACAAAAAGCCAAAAAAAAAAATGACTAAGTGCTCGGTGCACAACCCAACTTCGCAGCGAAGTCGGACTGCGCACCGTCTTGGGAGAGCAATCGGGCAGCGCAGAGCTAAAATTGGCTAAGTGTTGAAGTCAGACTGCGCAACAAATTCTGGGCGAAGTCGGAGTGCGCACGTTTCCTGGGCGAAGCCTGAATGCACTATCAATTTCGAGCGCACCTTGAATGACTTGTCACGGGAAACGAGGGACATAATGGAAAAATATTTCTAAGTATGGACCTAGGCTGCGTAGTGAGGCATAACGCGAAGTTGGGCTTCGTCCCTCCTTGAAACCCTGGGCCAAAAATCTCCCTCAAACTGTGTGCTCAGGCGGCGGCTGTGGCGTCATTGGAAGCATGAGGTCCGAATTTCTTTTAAAATAATGATTGCGCGTCTTCCAAAGCAAATGTCATTAAAAAAGCAGGCGCATTACGACCAACCGCAACCAGGGTACGCCTTCCAAAGAAAAATCCCACACACGGCAGCCAAAGAAGAATAGCACTTCCACCTACTTCAGGCAAATCACCTTAACCCCCTCCCTTGCGCCATTAATGCTGTATTTTTTTCCTAGAAAACAGGACCTGGCATACTCAGAACATCCGAATTACCAAGCCGAGTCTGAGTTGCAAGGCGCAAAACTGAAGAATTAGTAACCAGAATCCCCGTCTCTGCCACCTCGAGCAGAAAAGAGAGAATGGACAAGGGAAAAGCGCCAATGTAGGCGCAGTCTAGCGACGCAAAGCGCGAGGCTGAAGAGCACACAGAATCCAGCGCTCATGAAAGCGAAGCACCACGGGAGCGAACAAGGAGATCCAGGTCGAAGAGAAGCCAAGGGCAAGCTCCACCGCCCCCCATCAACCGCCTGACCGGGTATAGGGACGGCGAGTACTCCATTAGCCTCACCAAGTTGCGGCCAAATATAGCTAAGTGGGCTGGCAAAGTCTCACCCTCGCACCATGTCGGAGCTGCATACAAGTCAAACCTGTACTGGTTCTTGTGCCCTCCCGTCCACCATTGCCTAGAGCTGGTTGAATCTATTGTGACATACTACAAACCAGCTACCCGGCAAGTCTACGACAACCAAGGAAGGGTGTTGTTCACCCTCTTCAAGGAGAGCGTCCAGCCAGCTTTCGCCTCGGGGCTCCAGTACGACCCCAATGCCATTGTCAGAAGAATTAATCTGGATGAGCAGGCGGGCAGATTCGCTCAGACCAGAAGGATGAGAGAATTTCTCGACTCAGAGCTGAAAACCCCGCTACCAGCCGGACAATGGCCGACAGGCTCTATACCCCTGGACAGGTTCGAGAACAAATACATATATATTATCCTGGCATGGGTACTCGGCTGCGACAAAGATAGAATGGTGCGCCCGTACTAGCTGGCGCTCGCAAAATGCATCTTGCATGGGGAATTTTATGACTCCACTACGCAAAGGAGCGGATGGCGCCCTATTTTCTTTGACTGGGCAGATTGGGTGACGTACGCCATACATTCGAACCTGGTCAGGTTGCAGCAAAAGCAGACAAGAGTTCCGACTCTGCTCGTTCCTCACATGGTTGTGCCTGTACCACACGCACTACCTGATTAAAGTGCCTGACCTAAAAAAGGTCAATGAGAAGGGAGCACCGCTGCCTGTGTATGAGTGGACAGAAGCCCTATACAGGAGAGGGTCGTACTACGATTTCAACTTCAAATTTCTAGAAATGACCCTGGCACTGTTCAACGAAAAGGCATCTCGCCCACCACTGGCCATGACGAACTATCTGAGAAAGTACAAGTGCGGGGATACCTTCCGGTTAACTCAGGGCATTGTGATCAGAATCTATGGATTCAAGGCGAAGCCATTCCTGCTGCCCTATTTTTGCACTGAGCATCAGTTCGGTATGGAGATATCGCGCCAAATGGACTATGTCGAGGAGGAACACGGCCAAGGAAAGAAGAGAGGCCATATTTTCAAGTATCCTATTACCTGGGCGAACATTCAAGTGCACAAGATCGGGCAGCATATCTACCTCGAACAAGAACTCCTAATCATGGGCCTGATACAGCTACCTCAGCGCTGGAAATACAACCCGATTGGGGTCAGGGGAAAATTCGTACATATCTGCCCCCGAGCAGAGATCATAGAGGAAAGGTGCAATAAAACAGGTGCAGACCTGGAATGGCACATTGAACGGATGCAATCATGGCCGCCATGGCATGATTTTTACTGTGAAGTGGAGTATGATCCGGAGCGCAATCCAGACCACTGGTTGGACTCAGCAGGCTTCAAGAAATTCCTCTCAAAGGTGGCGCCCCTCAGCTGGCAAAAGGGCAAAATTATTGAATGCTGAAAAATGGGATGCCGCACACAACACGATAAGTCCAACCGAAAGACATTGGTCGTAGATGATGAATTTTTGGCCTTATATGATCAATACGCCGACAAATGGTAGTCGTTCGCATTTCGAGATTGCGTTCCCCTAGGTGCCAGAAAGAGATATAAAAGGAAGCCCCCGTCCTAGCAAATGCCCACTCAAGGGACTTTCAACGCGACAACAACAAGCAGTCAGGTGGGCCCGATGTTGCCTCCAGCTCCTGAAGCGTTACCTCAAAAGGTATAAGACCTAGAAAAGTCAACTAGTGACACGGCCCCCCGAAAGGAAAAGGCGCCAGAAGAGTCAACCGATGGAACGGCCACAACAAGCATTCTTCCGTCAAAACCCAGGTACAAGTTTACCGTGGGAACACCGCTGCCAGCCGCCCCAACCTCCTCCGCCTCCTTCGAGCCAGCTGCAGCTCCAGAAGAAAAGAAGAGGAAAAGGAGCAAAAAGGCCAAACGGCCTAACGACTCTACGCAGCAAACGGCCGCAGCACGAACAGCCACGGCCGCGCCGGAAATCATCTCTTTGGACAGCCCCGAGAAAGAAGCAGAAGTTTGGGCAGCAGGCATACTTCAGACAGCGGCTCAGGCGGAGCCCACAGGTACGTCCTCTTCCCCGATTCCCCATATCCCAGTTGGCCCTGCCGTAACACCATCCCCCACTGTATCAGGGCAAGCCCTAGTTGCATTTTCCTTGTCACAAATCTCCCAATCCTTCCACAGTCCCCATTCTTTCGAGCAGTTTTCCCAAGACCCCAACATTTTCCAAACCGTCAGTCAAACCCTAGACCCCTCGCCTGCGGCCAGTGCCGAAGTCGTACCTACATCGTCGCGTCGCTCGTCTCCATTGCTCAAAACCCCGCCTTCACCTTCCACTCAGTCGCTCGCTTCCTCTAGGAACCGATCGCCCTTGAAAGCGACCACGCCTTCTAGAATATCTCCTGCTTCATTGTTTGCAGGAAGAATGTCGTAGCAAGATTTAGTCTCGGCGTATCCAATGCTGGCGAAGCTTGACTTCATGGGAGAACAGCTACAGTTACAGATGATTAGCCTCTGGCAGCAAAGGTCGTAGGGTGTTCCGCCTCTTTCCTCCAGGACATCAAACAAAGAAGAGCCGAGGAGATAGATGCCCCGGTGAAGCGCACCAAGTTCGACTTGGACAGGAGAGTGCTGCGAACCGAAAAGTTCATCAAAAAAGTGAAGAAGCCTCTCCGAGAAATGACCTAGGCTGACTATGAACACCGGGTCAAGGAGAAGAACATTGACGACATAAACGAAGAATACGAAATCAACGGTATTCGCCGCAGAACTGATAATATCCTTGTTAAGCGACTCGAGAATCAGGAGACACTATTTCGGCTTCGAAATGACTCAAGGCAGCTGGAGGAAGATCTGGCTAAGGCCACCACGCGGTTGGAGTCTGCCCAACAGGAGATCAAGGACCTGAAAGCACAGCTCACCGCCTCTCAGCAGGAGGCTACAGCACAAAGAAGGACGGTCGAACAACTGTCAGAAGAGAAGAGGGCAACATTGGAGCATGTCTCTCAGCTGCAGGATTCGTTAAGGCAGGCCCAATCTCAGCTCAAGGAGAAGACGTCCCATACGGTGGCCTTTTCGGAAAACAAGGTCAAAGAGATGCGGGCTGGTTTGCTGCAGGGATGCAGGGCTAATGTTGTCAGGTCCCTTTCCGTCCTGGATTTCGCATCTAGGATCCAAGAAGTATCTGCACAGGGAAACCCTGTGGTAGAGGAGGCCGAACACCAAGCGAAGCAATGGCTGGACTTGGCAATGAAAATTGAAGAGGTCACGCGCAAAGGCCTCCGATTTCCCCAAATGTCCCGAATTGCCCTAGATTGGACAGATGCAAGGGTAACCTTGCACAATTATTTTGAAAAAACGGAAACAACAAGGGCCGCCAGGAAAATGCTGGACGCATTGAACCATGAAATGAACATTTGCCTAGCCCCCTTCAACGCTCTTTCTGAGCTCGGATGCCCGAGCTTCGTCAAGGATGGGGAGTTTTTGCCCCTTGAACAGGTGAAGCTGAATTAGTTGTCTTTTCAGGTAGATATGTCGGAAATTGACAGTTGGGCCGAGCCAGTCCAGGAAGCACAGGTCACTCAGATGGTGTCAAGATATTGCAAGATCAACACCTCCCTTCAGGAGTTGGGAGAGAGATATAACACCATCGACGTGCACACGATTGCAGCATTCAGAGCAGCGCTGAAGGATGTCAGCGATTTAGGGCCCTTTAAGGCAGTAGCCTGGGACCAGGCCAAGATTGCGTACAATCATGTCCGTGAGCAGGAGGGTGACATCCTTCTCTCTCCATTCTTCTTGGCGTGCACTCCTCTGTTGGATTGCAGCCCTCCCCCCTCTTCTCTCCCTTTTATTTTCTTTTCCCTTTCTCTTTGGCCCGTTTTTCGGGTTTCATCTTGTATTTATCTTAGTTCTTTTCTTTGTTCGGCTTTTTAGCCTGCTAGCTAGCTAGCTAACAGTATAGTGTTTATTAATATTTTAATTTCAGAGTTGCTTCACTTAAAGGAGTGATAATTGAAGTAATAATTTCCTCAATTATTTTGAGGGTGACAAACTGATGCAGTATGTGAAGCAATTTTTTCGGTGAGTTGATTGAATGAATGCAAACATGCTTATGATTTCTGCATTCCCATACTGTACAAGTAATTAACACATTTTAGATAACATATTCTGACACCAATCTTATCGTAGTGGATCATGTGTTCCCATATCTTCCATGCACTGCTTGAATGACCTCTATATTTGTTGCAACTCAATTCCTACTATAATGACATTCATCTTCCTTCTTTCTCCTATCGTTCTGCTTGTGTCTTTGTCCCTGATGTTCTATCATATGCCATTCTTTTACAATGCTTAGCTATTGCTCATAAATTTTCTTGACATGGAAAGCATAGTTCAGTTCATATCATTGACATTATAGGTCTTATTTTTCTGCTGTTGTTATTCATAACCTTTGTCCATTGCATTATTGAATGTGTATCCTATTTACACCATTTCTTCATTCTGTGACCCACAATTGCATGGCAGACTCTGTATCACTCAAATTTAACATTTAGACACTAGCATAGGGGACCAAATGGACATCCCAGAGACTGCATGGAAAGTAAGGGATTACATGAAACACCAAGTTCATCTATGTTGTCAGTAGTACAGTACATGATTCATTGGCAAGGGATTTTCATGGTCAAAGTCAACTAATTCAACCAAAATCAGAAAATTATCCTTAACTTTGATACATACTGGAGGGATTTTCAATCTACAGAACACCACTAAAATGTGGCATACAAAGACAGCCAAGAAGAGGCACATGTTACGCACCAATCGGGGCCCTAGCATCCCCAAAGGAGAGTTTTTGATGGAAAATTCAACTTCACCTGTTGGAAGTTGGAAACATTCAAAGACTTGTAAGGAATCATTTAAGGTGCCTATGGGGTCATACCCTCCGTCAGCACAATCTGACAAGCTGAGGATAGGGGTTAAAACGTGAAAGCACTCCAAATTCATACATGAGTATATGAAAAGTTCTCATCATAAGATATGAATCAAGAGGCCAGGAAACACTAGCTACTGGCAATCTGAGCTGGCATCATTTCTTGTGCTAAATCCTTCTAATCTCCAGGTTGCTATTCGAATATAGTGTCCTTTCATTTTTTTGTAACCGTGGATTTCTAAACTTAATTGTCTAATTGTAAAATAGCTTTTCATGCATCTCTTTTTGTGATTTTTGCACTCTATTGCTAATGTTATGGATTGGATTTTAAGAAAGCGTAGTTAGTTTAGAGACTAGTTTCTTAGGCATCCATGTGAGATATTTGTCTTAGTGTAATGTCCCCATCTTCGATCACTTTAGCATTATAGTTGGCCCTAGCTCTCTCGGAGTCCGTCAGACGTGTCAGAGGGGATTTTTGATAATGGCAATGAGCTCAGGTGGTCTAGAGGACCCCGATGACACTTTTCGAGGTTGTACCCAACTTCTGGTTTGTTCTCCAAGATTATTGGAGAGAGCGTATATTTATAGTAAGTCACCCAATCAGGTCCGATCATCATTATTCATCATCGGTATCACTCCTGTGCAGTCGAATTTCGATTTCGATGCTTTCCGACCGTTTCCGTAATTTGGGTGTTAATACGAGCTATATTTAATTATTTTCTTCTAAGGTTGCCATTTTAATTAAATAATTTAATGGGCGCCTAAGTGTTATAGCTCGTTGGAAAGGGAATTAAAAGTTTTAAATCATAGATGCTTTATTGTGGAGCATTGCACATCATATATCAATATTTTTAATTAAAAGGGGTCTTTTGGAGCAAAAAGGAGTTTTTAATTATAAAGTGACTCTATGTTTTATCCCACATTGAGCCCACAGGAGAAGATTTCTCAATGAGAAGTCTATTTATATGATTGCTTGCTCTCATATTGAACATTCTGGACATTTGATAATTTGGTTTTCTCTGAGGAGAATTTGGAGCTCTGGTTGCAGAACTTCAGAAGGCTGTTGGGGACGAAAACCTCCTTCAGTAACAATATCTTCGGGTGTGGAAGATCACCCCTGGGTGTTTATCTGCCAGCTTCATTTCAGGAGTTGGGATTGTGCATACAGAGAGATTTTGCAGAGGTAATTTCAGTATTGTTTTGCATTTATATTTCAAGGGTTTCCAGTAGGTTGTACCTTTCTGTGTATGCTGGAAATGTTAAATGCAGAGATTCATCTAGGGTTTGATGATATTCGTCTGGGCGCCATTATAGAAGGTGATTTGCTTGTGAAGTAAGCTGGAGATAATTTCCACAAGGAGCCATATAACTGCTGATAGCTCCGTATAGATAAAGGGTAATTTTGGAACCATTAAATGGTTCATAACTCAAGAAAATAAAGGAATCTCCATCTGGGTATAAATCTAAACGGTCTCTGCAAGTTGGGCGACCATTTTAAGCCCATTACTTTGGACCTTGGGAAGCAGAATTAATTTATTTATTGTGTCGTTCAGTTCTGGTCACATACACAACTATACACCCGTTTCTTTCATTGTTGATAAGTGTTATAGAAACTGTTTCTGGGTGTTTTTGCAAAGCATTCTACATTGCCGGAGCAGGTCACGTGAATATCAGAGCCTCAGCCTTTCCTTGAATGGTGTTAGGTCTTCTTCAAGACAAATTAGTTGAATTCATAAGTGTAGAAGACCTTGGGGGACTATATGATTCCATGTTTTGGAGAGTGGTTGTTCATCACAGTCAATTGCAGACCTGATTTCTAATGTAAGTTGCTACAGTTCAATAAATATTCTTATGTATTTCAGCTACTGATAATTTACTCCATTGCTCCAAGGCATTTAATATTGGGTTATCATTAGTTTCCAATGAATGAATGATGCTATGATTTTTGCACTCTTAAAGTAGACTGTTTAGGCGAGGTTTCAGACCATATACACTTGCAATCAGTTATGTCAGTGTTTGGGGTAATCTGATTACATGATTAGCAACAAGTTCATTGTGTCCGGGGCATGTCATGTAAATGTTATGAAAAGTATATAATACTCATATCAGACTCGGGTTGTTTGTTTTTTTTTTTTTTTTTGTTTTGTGCGTTGTGTTCACAATGGTTTTTGTGGTGTTCACATTGGCTCTATTCCTTGTTGTTCTTTATTTGCAAATTATTCTCTCTGCCATATCGGAAAAAAAATAAGTGCAACTTGGGTAGGACATTACAGTGGTATCAGAGCGCAACTTGGTCCTGCCAGCCTGTTGGGTAATATGGCATCAGATAGTGATGGAAAGGAGGGGCATAGGAAACTTTGGTATGCAGGTAAGAAGCTTGAACAACTACTTCCGACAAGTGATGTTGCTCTTGACATTTTGAAGGAAATAGAAGAATGTTTGTCCATGGTGGAACAGTCACCTTCTGTGGAGTGGCAGGTTGCCCTACATCCTGCATTGACATCCTTGAGTCAGGATAGGTGGATGAAACACACAGATGAAGAGGTAAGACTTGTTGTTGCTTGTTGCCTTAGTGAACTTATGCGAATTACAGCTCCAGAGATGCCATATGATGAAAACAAAATGAAGGAAATTCTACATGTGGTCATTGATAACTTTCAAGGAATGGATGATATCAAGAGTCCTTCTTTTAGTAAGAAAGTTAAAATTTTAGAGTTGATGGCTGGAGTTCGTTCAAGTATTATGCTGATTGATTTTGGATGTGATAATCTTATACTCCAAATGTTCTATCATTTCATAGCTTCTATTGATGATGATCACGAAGAATTAATTTTTGATAGCATGGGGGACATTATGTCCTTGATTATTAACGAATATGATACCATTCCTCAGCCCCTTTTAACCTTTTTATTGGTTGTTTGGAGGCACGATCTGTTCTTTACAACTGCTGCATCTTATTTGGTTAACAACGTGGTAAAAAGGTGTGAGGGGAAGCTTAGGCCTTTCTTGGACAGCAAAGAGGTGGAGTTCCTAAGAGATTCACATAATGAAAAAACTACATCTGATGAGGTATGTGTGAGTGATTCTCAAAATAATTCAGTTGATATGCATGTACTCAATTTTGATGAGATTGTATTTAATGAAGACAACAAATCAGCACCATTGGATGTGATTGTTGAACAAGACACTGAAGATTCCAAAATTAACAGTTGCCTTGATGATACTAATGAGGTTGATGCATCTAGTGACATGAATGAGAGCAACAATGCACCTTCAGATTTAGAGCATGAGGGAATTGTTACAGATTTCAAGACAGCCCCTGTTTATGAGTTCACTAATGATTTTTTTGATGCTAAACAAGTTGAACATAATACAGATTTTCAATCAGCATGTGATAACATTTACTCATCATATTCTAGTAACGAAGACACAGGTGGATTTGGGTTCGGTATTCCAGCTAAACCTCATATAATGAATGAGCAGAATAGCTTCATTTTCTTTGGTGATTTGCAGAGTGAACTTCATACAGAGACAGACATGCATATTGAGGGAAAAGAACCTGTTGGGGCAGAATTAAGAAATCAGCTCTTAGTACCTTGGGATCCGGGTGTATTGGCACCTAATGATGATCTTCCTTCTGATGTTATCATTACTCCAATTTCACACAGTGAGTTAGGCACAAGGGATAACATTGAGGGAGCTGATTTCGAGGAATTAAATCAAGAAAACAAATCAGAATTTTTTTTGCATAGAGCTGATTATGATTATGGGCCTAGTGAGTTACATGATTTGAAGAATCAGTTGAGAGTCAATGAAGACAAGATTGTGGCAGCCCTCACACATCTTGACAACACACGTAGTTTCACTGATGATCTCTTCTGGAAGGTTCAAAAGGAAGAGAGATTGCAGGGAGTTCAGGGAGGAGTCACACTTTCCGATCTGCACACCATCAGAGAAGCTCTTCAGGGAATGAAATCAGATTACTTGCAATTACTTGCTGATAGGGATCTTGCTATTAAATTTGCAGAAAAGACCTATGATGCCTACCAAGAGAAGGAGAAAGAAATTGAGTGTTCCCTGGTTTTTTGCCTTCCCCCCCCCCCTTTTTTGCGGGTGAAAATCAGCCAACTAAGGCAACCATGGAGGAGGAGCAAGAAAGAGCGAAAATAAAGGGAACGAAGGGGGGGAGAAGGTGCAAGATACATAGAGATTAAGCAATTGATTGAAGGCATTGAGGAGCTCCATAGGGATTCTCATTTGGAGCCAAGTTGTTCACACCACCATGAGCTTGAGGATGGATGTGTAGGCAGTAAGCTTCATAGCATGGATGCGGAGCTTTCATTTCATAACATTTCCTTGGAGGTGTATAATGACAGCCATTGTGATGATTCACTCCCTCTATCAGATCAGGATGATTCAGAGCATATTGGCTTGGAGATTGGCCTTGTGGATTCACCGCAAGGAGAGTTCTATGATGGCTCAATAGCTGTTGAGATGGAAAGGCCTTATGTTGTATCTTCATCCTCTATAGTTGACATTTATATGATGATTGGTATGGAGCAGCCTCAGTATGACAGAGCCTTTTGGGAGATGAGTTTCCACACCCAGGATCGTATGCTTGTGTTTCTGGGCATCGAGGACGATGGAAGGTGCGTGCCTTGGGAGATGATTGACCCAAAAAGTGAAAGGTATGCTGCTGTTTACTTTTTGAACAGCTATGTTATGAATTCATTTGTGTTCATACAAATGGATTGGAGAGAGATTTTGAAGATGAACCGGAGGTTTGTTGGATTGGCGTTCTTCTGGGAGGCCTTTTCAGTTGATGGTATGATCAGACTTTGCATTCTGGTTGGTAGGTCTCTAATTTGCAGCAGTTATGCTTCTCATGGAACACTGATTTTTCAAAAATCAGATTATGAGATGATGATTTCAGTCTTGGGCAGCAGTATGTTACTTCATTTTCAGACCATTCAGCTTGTCAGAGGGGTTAGTTTTTGGTCTAACATGAAGTTAACAAGAATTGCAGCTAACATGGTCCATTATTGGTTGGAATTATGGGCATCTCGAGTGTGTGTTGGTTGTCATTTCATGCTGATGTTTGATGTATTTCCTGATGTTTCCTACATGATTGGCGCTGAGTGGAGTGCCCTGGCCTGTTCTTTTGACACTTGGAGATTGAGTGTCAACATGGTGTTTTCTGATTTCGATGGCAGATGCATTCCTAGGTTGATTATTTTCAGAATTTATACTACTGTCCTCTTCTATATCAGCCACTTGTGGGAGATTGATCAGCACCTTTGTTGGATCACAGTGGTGAGATTTACCGAGTGTCATATTTCCTGCTTGAGCAGATTGTTTTTTCTGGTGCACCAGATCAGATCGGACGGTGGGAGTGCAGGAGTAGTCCATGCTGAGTTGATCATGCATAAGTTGTTTCATGACACAGAGCTCAGACCTTACAGGTATCTTAGTCCTGATTTTGAGGATGATTATATTTTATGGATACAGGAGAGACATATGCAGCTTGTGCACAGTGGATTTCCTGTTGTGATCAGAGTGGCGCAGCGTCAGCATGGTGGATTCCTTCTGAGGATGATATGGGACCCTGGGATAACAGTTGGTCGCAGACTAGTTCAGATTGTTGATTTTGATGTTGTGCTGGCATTGCTTGAGGACAAGCAATCTTTGGGAAGGGAGGACTGTAATGTCCCCATCTTCGGTCACTTTAGCATTATAGTTGGCCCTAGCTCTCTCGGAGTCCGTCAGACGTGTCAGAGGGGATTTTTGATAATGGCAATGAGCTCAGGTGGTCTAGAGGACCCCGATGACACTTTTCGAGGTTGTACCCAGCTTCTGGTTTGTTCTCCAAGATTCTTGGAGAGAGCGTATATTTATAGTAAGTCACCCAGTCAAGTCCGATCATCATTATTCATCATCGGTATCACTCCTGTGCAGTCGAATTTCGATTTCGATGCTTTCCGACCGTTTCCGTAATTTGGGTGTTAATACGAGCTATATTTAATTATTTTCTTCTAAGGTTGCCATTTTAATTAAATAATTTAATGGGCGCCTAAGTGTTATAGCTCCTTGGAAAGGGAATTAAAAGTTTTAAATCATAGACGCTTTATTGTGGAGCCCTGCACATCATATATCAATATTTTTAATTAAAAGGGGTCTTTTGGAGCAAAAAGGAGTTTTTAATTATAAAGTGACTCTATGTTTTATCCCACATTGAGCCCACAGGAGAAGATTTCTCAATGAGAAGTCTATTTATATGATTGCTTGCTCTCATATTGAACATTCTGGACATTTGATAATTTGGTTTTTCTCCGCAGGAGAATTTGGAGCTCTGGTTGCAGAACTTCAGAAGGTTGTTGGGGACGGAAAACCTCCTTCGAGTAACAATATCTTCGGGTGTGGAAGATCACCCCTGGGTGTTTATCTGCCAGCTTCATTTCAGGAGTTGGGATTGTGCATACAGAGAGATTTTGCAGAGGTAATTTCAGTATTGTTTTGCATTTATATTTCAAGGGTTTCCAGTAGGTTGTACCTTTCTGTGTATGCTGGAAACGTTAAATGCAGAGATTCATCTAGGGTTTGATGATATTCGTCTGGGCGCCATTATAGAAGGTGATTTGCTTGTGAAGTAAGCTGGAGATAATTTCCACAAGGAGCCGTATAACTGCTGATAGCTCCGTACAGATAAAGGGCAATTTTGGAACCATTAAATGGTTCATAACTCAAGAAAATAAAGGAATCTCCATCTGGGTATAAATCTAAACGGTCTCTGCAAGTTGGGCGACCATTTTAAGCCCATTACTTTGGACCTTGGGAAGCAGAATTAATTTATTTATTGTGTCGTTCAGTTCTGGTCACATACACAGCTGTACACCCGTTTCTTTCATTGCTGATGAGTGTTATAGAAACTGTTTCTGGGTGTTTTTGCAAAGCATTCTACATTGCCGGAGCAGGTCACGTGAAGATCAGAGCCTCAGCCTTTCCTTGAACGGTGTTAGGTCTTCTTCAAGACAAATTAGTTGAATTCATAAGTGTAGAAGACCTTGGGGGACTATATGATTCCATGTTTTGGAGAGTGGTTGTTCATCACAGTCAGTTGCAGACCTGATTTCTAATGTAAGTTGCTACAGTTCAGTAAATATTCTTATGTATTTCAGCTACTGATAATTTACTCCATTGCTCCAAGGCATTTAAGATTGGGTTATCATTAGTTTCCAATGAATGAATGATGCTATGATTTCTGCACTCTTAAAGTAGACTGTTTAGGCGAGGTTTCAGACCATATACACTTGCAATCAGTTATGTCAGTGTTTGGGGTAATCTGATTACATGATTAGCAACAAGTTCATTGTGTCCGGGGCATGTCATGTAAATGTTATGAAAGGTATATAATACTCATATCAGACTCCTGGCAGCAATATATAGTAAGTGACGAGTGTATTGTGATTTTCTCAATGCAAATCATTAGCAATTTCGTGCAATCAGTATTGTAGCAGTTAGTGTTCACATTGGCTCTATTCCTTGTTGTTCTTTATTTGCAAATTATTCTCTCTGCCATATCAGAAAAAAATAAGTGCAACTTGG